>JAGDQO010001616.1:432500-644361 GCA_018342035.1 Solanum appendiculatum | reverse complement strand
GAGAAGTTTGTATGCCAAGTATGAATAAGTGTGAATTTTGTTGAGGGAAGGTTGCCTTCCTAGGTCATGTGGTGTCGGGGGATGGTATTTAAGGTAAGACACTAAGAAAGACCGATTGTGATTAGAAATTGGCCTAGGCCATTGACCCCGTCGAAATTAGGAGCTTCTTGGCTTAGCGTGGTTACTACCCGAGATTTGTGGAATGGGTTTCTTCTATTGCTTCTCCATGATAAGTTACCACAACGAAGGCTTAAGTTTGAGTGGACCGACGAGCTGCGAAAGGGTTTTCAAACCTTGAAAGATAAACTTGTGTCCGCTCCTATATTGTCACTACCGGATGGGCTTGAGGGATTTGTTGTGTATTGTGATGCTTCTAGAGTTGGCTTGGGTTGTGTCCTAATGCAAAATGGTGAGGTGATAGCCTATGCTTCTAGACAACTCAAAGTGCATGAAAAGAACTATCCTACGCATGATCTTGAATTAGCCGCGGTGGTGTTTGCTTTAAAGATTTGGCGTCATTATTTGTATGGGGTACATGTCGATGTGTTCACCGATCATAAGAGCCTCCAATATGTCTTCACCCAAAAAGATCTCAACTTGAGACAAAGAAGGTGGCTAGAATTTCTTAAAGATTATGATATGAGTGTGCATTATCATCCCGGTAAAGCTAATGTGGTGGCGGATGCTTTGAGTAGGGTGTCTATGGGTAGCCTAGCTCATGTTGATATTTGTGATAGGGAAATGGCTAGGGAGGTACATCGGTTGGCTAGGTTGGGGGTTAGGTTGGAAGAGGTTAGTAATGGTGGTGTGGTCGTTGTTGATGGTGCTAGGTCTTCCTTGGTTGATGAGGTGATAGCAAAAACAAGATCTTGATTCTTCCTTGTTTGAATTGAAGGCCTTGGTGAAAGAGAGCAAGGTGGAAGTTTTCTCCCAAGGGGGAGATGGTGCCCTTAGGTACCAAGGTAGGTTGTGTGTGCCTTGTGTTGATGGTTTGAGGGAGAAAATTCTTGAGGAGGCTCATAATTCTTCCTACTCCATCCACCCCGGTTCCACCAAAATGTATAGAGATTTGAGGGATGTGTATTGGTGGGGAGGCATGAAGAAGGACATTGCCAAATTCGTCTCCGGTTGTCATAGTTGTCAACAAGTCAAGGCCGAACATCAAAGGCCGGGTGGTCTAACCCAAGACATAGAGATTCCTACTTGGAAGTGGGAAGAAATTAATATGGATTTTGTAGTTGGTTTACCCAAGACTAGAAAAGGTTTTGATTCTATTTGGGTGGTGGTTGATAGGATGACAAAATCGGCTCATTTTCTACCGGTAAAGACAACATATGGGGCGGAAGATTATGCAAGGTTATATATTCATGACTTGGTAAGGTTGCATGGGATTCCTCTATCCATCATATCGGACCGTGTACTCAATTTACTTCACACTTTTGGAAGTCTTTTCAAAGGGGTCTAGGTACGAGAGTTAAGCTTACTACGGCCTTTCACCCGCAAACGGATGGACAAGCCGAAAGGACTATCCAAACACTTGAGGATATGCTTAGGGCTTGTGTATTGGAGCTTAAGGGTAGTTGGGATGATCATCTTCCATTGATTGAGTTTGCCTATAACAATAGCTATCATTCTAGCATCGGTATGGCTCCTTTTGAGGCTCTCTATGGGAGGCGTTGTAGATCACCGGTTGGGTGGTTTGAGGTTGGTGAGGTGGCCTTGTTAGGACCAGACCTAGTTATGGAGGCTCTTGAGAAGGTTAGGATGATTAGAGAAAGGTTGAAGATGGCCCAAAGTCGCCAAAAGTTCTATGCCGATGCGAGGAGAAGGGCTCTTGAATTCCGAGTTGGTGATTGGGTTTATTTGAAGGTGACACCCATGAAGGGTGTGGTTCATTTTGGTAAGAAGGGAAAGTTGAGCCCAAGATACGTGGGTCCTTATAAGGTGATGAGGAGAATTGGCAAGGTAGCTTATGAGTTGGAATTGCCTAGCGAGATGGATTTGGTTCATCCGGTATTTCATGTGTCTATGTTGAGGAAGTGTGTGGGTGATCCGAATGCCATTGTGTCTCTTGATGTTGTGGGTGTTGTTGAAGATAATTTGACCTATGAAGAGGTTCCGGTCCAGATTTTAGATAGACAAGTGAAGAGGTTGAGAAACAAAGATGTGGCTTCCATTAAAGTCCTTTGGAGAAATCAAACAAGTTGAAAGTGCTACTTGGGAGCCGAAGCGGACATGCAAAGGCGATATCCTTATATTTTCCACTCCACTCGAGCCCTAAGGTATTGATCTAAGCCCTTTATAAAATCTCAGGTCTTAAGTTCAGCCCCCATGTCATTGCATACATTCATGTTTAAGTTGACAAGTTCATTGAGGTTTTGAAATAAGGTGTAAGTGCATTGTTGCATCCTTATGTGGGTGAAATTGCCATGTTTGTGTCTCTCATGTACGTTTCTTTAACATTCGGGGACGAATGTTCCCAAGGGGGTGATATTGAAACGACCCCAAAAATGCCCCAAAATGTGCTTCGGAAACACCTATAATTGTAATTTCCATATATCTCAAAATCCGTGCATGATTTCGGAAATTCGACTTCATATTCTTATTTGTGGGGTAAAATTGAGTGGGAAATGGGTCTAACCCTAATTTTAGAGCAACCGTATCAAAATTCAAAAATCGCAAAAATTGCGATTTGGAGGGTCAACTTTAAAGGGGCATATCTCTTAGCACACAAGGAACTGGAAAGGCTGCAAACTATTAAATTAAATATCTTTGAGTTAGCTTTCCAACGCACTTGGTTTCACCTTAGTCCGAGCTAGGATGAGGGAGTTATGACCATTTTCGTAAAACCTGTCTGTGCAGATTTGCAATTTCCAGTGAGCTATTTTTTTTAGGCGGGTTGGAGACATTTTTTATAAAAAGGGGATATGTCCCATACTTAGTCATTTTTCTTAACTCCAAAAACACTCTCTAAGCCCTCTCCAAAAATTCCCAAGATCTTCAACCAAATTCAAACATCTCAAGCTCTAATTCCGGATTCAAGACTCAATTTCAAGCTTCGATTCTCCATTCCAATCTTCATCAAGGATTCTCCAAAGTTGAGGTATGTGGGTTTGATTGTGGAAACCTTCCTTTCCACAAGTCCAACCATTTATCCTCTATTTCTACTTCCAGTTTATGGGTCCTTATGATTATTTATGAACTCTTGAATTATGGAATTACTACTACACACCCTATTATGGTCCATTTTGCATATTATCATGAAATGGAATTATTATGTGATGTTTATGGTTTACATGCTTCCATGAACAAATTATGAAGGTTGATATATATATGTATGTTGTTGGTGGTCTGATTTATATGGATTTTGGAATTTGGTTGGACTTAGTATTCTTGAAATACATGATTTCATTTACATGAACAATTGCCCACCTTGTGTTTGATAAAATGCCCATTTATAGAATTCTTAGGAAAGGGAAGGTCCAAGGTACGTCCTATGAGTCGGATGGTTATGTAATTACTGAACTGATGATGAAATGGACACATGTATACGATTTTCTCTATATAAGTGTTGTGAGTCGACCAAGCCTAGTACGGGGGGTAGTAGGCCCGTATAACCGTATCGAGGGGTTGGTACTTTGGTTGCCTAGTACGGGGGGTAGTAGGCCCGTATAACCGTATCGAGGGGTTGGTACCTTGGTTGCCTAGTACGGGGGGTAGTAGGCCCGTATAACCATATCAAGGGGTTTGTACCTTGGTCCCTAGCTCGGGGGATGGTAGGCCCGTGTAACCATATTGAGGGGTTTGTACCTCTTTCGCCTCTCCAAGGGGGTGGTAGGCCTTGGAAATACTATATTGATGGTCACTCGCCACACATGTACTACGTTCCACTAAATATGATTTTTATGTAAGCATTATTATACATATCATTTCATTAATATGCTATCTATTGGGTATGATTACGCATTTTTTCTATGATGTCCATCTAATGTAGCATTGCATTGCATCCCATATACTTAGTACATTCAAATGTAATAACGCATACTCTATGCCTACATGATGTCACCATGTAGGGACCGGAGCACCGCTTGACCATCCTCCTCCGCGTGGCTAGTACGATTTTCTATAGTGATTATTGGTGAGTCCTCCATTTCGGGGACGTTGCTCATGATCTTTTGCTATGTATAAAACTTTTCCTTTCTAGTTATGTTTTGACTATGAGGGTGAGCCCGGTAGTTTGTCTTGGGCCCCGCTAAGTACTCATGTTTAGAGGTGGTGTTGGACAAGTTGTGTATTATGCTTGAGCTTGACTCATCTATGGTATTTATGTATCATTTCTTTTTTTTGCTCCCTTAGTCCCGATTTCCCCCTTGATTATGCTTATCGCTTATGGTCATTTAATTGCTTCCGCGACCAAGGATGCGTAATGATACGCTATGAGGCTTGTTTGGGGTTCCTTCGGGTTCCCCATTCGCCGGTCACATCTAGGCCCTAGGCTTGGGTCGTGACAAAACCCTTATCCAACAAATCTTTTAGTTGCTCTTTCAACTCTTTAAGTTCCGCCGGAGCCATTCTATAAGGAGGAATAGAGATAGGTTGCGTATCTGGGAGAAGGTCAGTACCGAAGTCTATTTCCCTTTTGGGAGGAATACAGGGTAAGTGATCAGGAAGCACTTTCGGAAACTCACTAGCAACGGGGACCGACTCAAGAGTAGGGGTCTCAGAATCTACATCCCTAACCCTAACTAGATGGTAAATACAATCCTTAGAGTTCAACTTTCTGTCCTTTAGATGAGAAATGAATTGACCTCGAAACATAGAATTTACCCCCTTCCACTCTAGGATAGGCTCATTAGGGAACTGAAACTTGACCACTCTGGTCCTACAATCAATAGAGGCATAACAAGCATACAACCAATCCATCCCAAGAATGACATCGAAATCTAGCATATCTAGCTCTATGAGATCAACAAGAGTAACTTTATGGGATAAGGAAATGGGGCAAGCTCTATAAACCCTCTTAGCTAAAATAGACTTTCCTATTGGGGTAGAAACAAAGATAGGATCTAGCAACATATCCGGTACAATATCAAACCGCATGGCCACATAGGGCATCACAAAGGACAATGTAGCACCATCATCTAACAAGGTATATACATCAAAATGGAAAACTTTCAACGTACCGGTGACCACATCGGGTGAGCTCTCTTGCTCATGATGAGCCTAAAGTGCATAAAATCTGTTTTGCTTAGGAGCACCTGACCCCGAACTACATGGGGCAGCTTGCTTACCCTCTCTTCCTTTAGCCAAGAGAGATGGGAAATCTCTCATCTTGTGACTAGCCTTACCACAAGTATAGCAACCATCCGATCCAGCTAGGCATTTGCCTTCATGCCTCCTCCCACATCTAGTACAACTAGGCAAAGAAGATCTGCCACCGTTCCCTCCTTGAAGCTTAGGGTTTGGCACCCTATCATTGTTGGATCTCGAAGGAGCCTTGGAAGAATCTTGATTAGAGAATCTTTGGCGAAACCTTGAATGACCACGTCCATCGGATTTTGCATGAGAAAAGTTGCCATCTACTGTTCTAGCCCGCTTAGTCTCTCTAGATCTCCCTTTAATCTTTTCTTCTTCAATTTGTCCGGCATAAACCATGAGGCGAGAAATATCCATGTCATGCACAAGCATAGCGGTGCGGCACTCTTTCACCAACATATCAGACACTCCCGACACAACTTTGCTCATTCTTACCCTTGGGTCGGCAACTATGGACGGAGCATATCTAGCCAATTGTGTGAACCTCAATACATATTCTTTAACACTCGTACTCTCTTGACAAAGATTAATAAACTCAAGCACCTTGGCCTCTCTCTTCTCAAGAGGGAAGAACCGATCACGAAAAGCACTCTAAAACCTCTCCCATCCTATGGGACCTTCATCAATTGCCCTTTCACTCTTCCATTGATTGTACAAAGTTTGGGCAACACCTTTGAGTTGATAAGCGGCCAACTCCGCCTTCTCTTCCGGTGTCACACCCATTATCATCAACACTTTATAAACTTCATCAACAAACTCTTGAGGATCCTCTTCCACCTTAGAGCCATGAAATTCTGGGGGATTCATCCTTGTAAAGTCCCTCACTGTTGATGCCGTCGTACCCATATTTTGGTTCACGGGAGCCACCACCTCTCTATTGGCTTGAGCTGTCACGGCTTGAGCCAACACTTGGAAAGCAGCCCTAAACTCTGCATTAGTAACTTGTTCCGCCAAAGGGTCGGCTGGAACTTGAGGAGCTTGAGGAGGAGCTTCTTGTTCCACATTCTCTCCCATGTTTCTTCTAGCGTAAGCTCTTCGGGTCGCCATAACCTGAAACGCATCGGATAGGGATTAGGAGAGAGACTTATAGAGTTAAACTCTATGGCACGACTTAGGAGTAACAAAAGAAGTGAAGTTTCCTAAACATCTTGTAGCCTCTCATTCATAAGTGTGGCGCGCTTTACACCCATGAACAAGACTCTACTCGATGCGGCTTATGAGAGATCCTAGGATCTTTCTAAAACCTTGCGCTCTGAATACCAAGTTTGTCACGACCCAGGGTAGCCCCTAGATGTAAAATGGCATACAAGACCCCGAGAGGCCTCACACAAGCCCTTAACATACATAACATACAAGATAATAGAGAAATAAGAATTCAAAAGAGCATTTTATATCAAAGCTTTACTCAAAACAACGGAAGTCTACAACTCATGTCTCAAAGCCTTTGAACATTGTAGAATACGAATAAAAATGATAGGGACACAGCCCAATACAATATCCAATATAAAGAAAGACATCAAAGTAAATTCTAACAAGGCTATGTTCAAGATGGATGAAGACTCACCAAGTCTTCCTCTCAACTCTAAGTCAATGCTCTAGCCACGAGTAGGAGAACTGCCAAGTCCTACACCAAAGAAGTTGATATAGACAAGAGTATGCGTTAGCACAATAAAGTACTAAGTATGATAGCCATGCACATAAGCTCATAAAACATGGTATAAACTGAGATATAAACATAACATGCAATTGGCACAACCTAAACATGATAAGGCATAAAAGCAAATAGCATAAAGCATAAACCATGGCCAAAGCAATCTAAATCATCTTTCTTTTACTCTTCTTTTCTTCACTTTACTTTTAGTAACCCATGCACCATTGTGCAAGATGAAGTGTGGGGAAAGCCTTAAACTGATCTGTAGACCATGCAATAACTCAACATGGAATCCAGTGTCTGCCCTACACAGAAAAAGGGCCATTCTACTTGCCAAGGTAGAATCCTGAACAGTAGCCTACGCGGATCCACTAGCTAAGGTGATAAAATATAGGCCTGTTAAAGACTACCTATGGAGGCACATAGGCATAGGACATATGGGGACTTGTCACCCGTCCACTCGGTTCTATGCATAATTCCTACTATACAATCACAAATATTGATATCCATGGAAAGGCACAACTGGGGTTTCCAATCCAATCTAAACATGACTTCACATACCATGGACTAGTCCAAGCTTGCTTCATTGAGTGTTTCTTCTTTCATGGACTTGTCTAAGCTTACACCCCTAGAATAGCTTCTTTAAGCTCTTGATTCTATTTTAGTTAAGCAACCTTTTAAAAAGTTAAGAATCCTTTACATGTGAGAAAACCTTTCACAAGCTTAGTTGAGCATTATATGAGAAAACCCTTTCAAGACTCAACATCAACATATCATAGATTTCACATAAAACATGCTTGATTCTATAAGCCTCTTTCTTCATGAATCTATCATGCTTTTTCTTCATAGCTAATGGGTTCATATTGCCTTTATTTTAAACCATGCAACTCAATGCAAGCTAGCTCTTAAAAGTCATAATCAAGGCAATTTATCTAAGAGGAAAATCATGCTTTTTAGTTGAACATGCTAAATTCATGCACTTAACCCCAATTCATGCTCAATTTCATAGATGATCCCTCAATTTCATCAATTCATATCTCAACCCAACAATCAAGGCATATATTATCAAATTGGGGAGAATTTACTTGGGATCATGGGGGTTCATGCAATAATTACTATTAGATATGTAATTCACACTAGATCGTGCACTGAATTACTTTACCCATGCTAGATCGTGCACTACAAAGCATTAAATCAGTAATTGAACTCATACTAGAAGAACCCATAACAATTGATCAAACCCTAGCTTACTTGAAGGGAATTGAACTTTGAAATTCATGAAGTAAAGGGAGGGCCCAATGGAGGAAGCAACTCCATTGGTCAATACCATCATACCTTAGCAAAGCCCACTAGAAATATGGAGAAATTGGGTGATCTCTAATAGAGGACTTAGCTTCTTCTTCTTCCTTGAGCTAGAGAGGATTTTTTTTAGAGAGAGAAATATTTGAGAGGTGAATTTAGGGAATGAGTTAGAATGAAGTGATTTAGGTATAGAAAACTATATATAGGACCTTCATTAAGGGTAAAACCGACTTAGTTAATTGGGGAATTAACCAGGGAAAAGACCAAAAAGTCCTTAATTAAAAACTATCAGGGCCCATCTACGGTCAGGTCCTACGGTCCGTACATTCGTTGACGAACCGTCCTGTTGAATAATCAAAAGATTCAGAGAGTTTGTATCTGGGGACCTGCAACGACGACCTCAATCTACCGTTGGTAGGTCCATATACGGACCGTACACCTCAACCGTGGATCACAGCCTGAGGTTCAAAAATTTAACCATGTCTAGGGGACATCTACGGTTTATTTCTATGGACCGTCAACTGACTTACGCTCCATCCTGCTACTCCGTAGATTACACTTCAGAGACTGAGAATTATTGAAATTGACAGAACCATTGACGGCTCCGCACCTATGGCCCATTAACCTGACTACGGCCCGTAAGTGGCCTCCGTAGGTCACTGTCGGCAGGTAAATTCTGCATTTTTATTCCTTGGAAAGCTGGGGTATTACATTACCAGCGCCTACACCAACACCAGTTCAGCAGGATCAACCTGTAGCAGAGGAACCTCAGGCACAAGTACACCTGGGGTGCCCTGCCCGTGATTACGACTGGAGCTATGCCATTAGAGGAGGAGAAGATGCTCCGAGTGTTCTTGAGACTTTCCCCTCCGAGGTTTTCTAGGGTGATGGGTGAAGATGCCCATGAGTTTTGAGTACTTGCAATTAATAACACTTAGACTACTCTCTAAAAAAAATACAAAGAGTAAGCGATCGTTGTCTATAAAAATACCAAACAAAGAGTAAGGGTCGAATCCCATTGAGAGTGATATAGCGCAAAGAACTCTATCAAGAAATTTGGAATGTAAATCAATTCATTTGCAGCAATAAAACATTTGAGTGGATAATTCAACAAAATTTATGAAAAGGGTTTTGTTATCAATAATCAAAATTAAACTAAGATTTAAGAAATTCAAATAAGTAACAAGTAATCTAAGGGTGCAGGGATTGGAAATCAATGTCACATGGGGGTAATTCTATTTCTCTCTAGTGCTAAACACTCATGGATATGCTGGGTCATCTTCAATAACACTAATCTTCTTTCGATCTTATAACATCAGTTCATAGAATCTCTTTTCGATCTCATCTATGTGCATAACTAAATAACTCAATACCTTACACTATTCTCTCTTTCAATGTAGAAATCGGGCAAATAGATCTTGCCCATAATCTCCTTTTCAAGCAAATTATAGACATCAAACCTAAATTGAAAGTATCGAACTAATTACCAACTCCAATCAAGCTCTTTTGAGCATCAAACGGAGATCGGAGTAGAAATTAAATTTGAAACCTTAAACTATAAATTAACTTTATGCTAATTAGCCTACATCCATGTATGAGCAACAAAAAAATAGAGCATAGCACAATACCCACTACATTATATCAACACCCAACCCCATAATTTCACCCCTAGACTTTAGGGTTTTAGCCACCCATCACAAAGTGTAAAGAAATTATACCTTTCATGAAAGCAGCCATGGGTAACATGAAATTAAGCAATTAAAAGAAATATCCACTTTGCATTCAACTTTAATTTTTTAATTTCAAGAGTAAAGTCGTAAACCCCAAAACTAAAAGTGTTTCTCAAAGTAAAGTGTTTCTCTTTCTAATACTCTAGAGCAAAAGTGTTTAGACTAGTCTCTCTAAAAGATTCAGCCTCCTTTCTTTCTCTCTTCTTTGGGCTATTTGTAGTTTCCTAAAATTTGGCCCAAAATTCAATGTGTGACCATTTCGGTGATGTTAGTCTAGCTCATCGAGCACATTCGATGAATTTGATTGCTCCTTAGCTCATTTTTCTCTTGCTTTAGGCTTCAGATGTTTGAACCTCAGTCAGTGAGCTCGTTCGAGTGTGCCTTTCACATTTGGCGGATCGTTAAGTACCACCTTTGTTCGCCTTTTAAATCTTCAATTTTTTCTCCAACTACTGTCACCTTTGACAATGGTCAGCAAGTTCACCTTCTGCAATCACTGAGTCCCATTCCTATTTGAGTTCGTCGATCTACCTCAATTAATTAAAGTGTTGAGCACTATCGATTTGGGTGAGGTCATGCAAATTGGGCGATTAGCCCTTTGTATTAGGTGATAAACAATGTGGAGCGTACTCTTCTTTTCATGTTTTTAGCCATTCTTTCAAACATTCATCCTTGCCTTGTCCCTTAGCCTTCATAGCTGCAAATCATCAAAATATCATTAGAATCGGACATAATTAAGAATTGAGGACACTAATTGTTGAACTAAATATGCCTCAAATTAGTGTAAATCTACCACTTATGAGCACCCTCAACATAAACTTTTACTTGTCCTCAAGTAAACAAAGAACAAAATTAGTTCAACAAGGGTGTATACAACAGTTCTCAATGAGAGCTAACATGCAAGTGCCATTCATGACTACTCTAAATAACATGCTACACACCATCATGATCAAAAAGCTTCAAATGATGACTAGCCGGTATCAAACCAAGCTCAAGTTCACTATAGCTTCTTTTCTAATGCAAGACCATGTTTCAAAAAATGCATTCAAGTGCCCTCACATCAAGAATGATTCCATGCTCTCACAAAACAAATCAATAAAGAAGTAAGGAATCAACACAACTCTCACTCTCTCAGAAGAGAAATACATGCAAGCTTTATCCCATAAGTTTGACCATATTTTCCAATCATCACATAACCTAGTTCATGCAAGATATCAAGGGGTTTTAGGCTTGTAATGGGACTGAGGGTTAATTTATGGTCAATTTGGCTCAGTGACTTCACCTTTTCAAAGCATTGTTGCAATCATCTTTACCTCTTCTCAAGTTCTTTTCATTCTTTTTCATTTGAGAACTCAAACTTTCACTTGTCAATCCTTTTATTAGAAACCCCTTTTTATTTCACCAAACTCTCTTTTTCATTTCAATTTTTCAAATGTTGTTTAACACAATCTCTTTGTTTTTTTATAAGAGGGGTTCCTTCTTTTTGTAACACACTTCAACGTTTAGTTTCAGCTCATCTTTCTTTTTCTTTCACTTGGCTTTCCTTCCTCCTTCCTTTCCACACCCCCAACTTAGGCTTTTGGCCTAAGTTGGCAACAAAAAAATGCTTTGTAAAGGATTTTGGTTGAGAAGTTAGGGAAAATTTGTTTAAAGAGGTTTCAATATGGTTGTCAACAAATGGTTTAGGCTCATATGGTGCAAAAATGGTTGCATACCTACAATAGGTAGTCAAAAAAAAGATATGGAAATTTGAGCTCCCTTTCAAAAGTTTTTCCCAAGATCACTCCTTACACTTACCAAGGCTAGACAATTGGACTAACAAGGTAAATTCTAGGATTTCACAAGAATGCTTCGAAGTAAAACCTTACCACACATGGAACTTTTTAAAAAAACATTTAGCACAGCTCAAAAAGATCAAAAGCTTACGTGCGATGTTAATTGCAAGGCTCACCTCAAAACACAACTAGTCAATACAAGATTCAAAAAGATCGCTCAAAAGTGCACCCACATCGATTTCTTTCTTGCAACACAAACACTAGAAACCATGCTCGCCATGAATACTATTCAAGATATTGATATTGAATGAAATCAATCCTTGAATTTTCATCAATGAAAACTCAAATATTTCACAATTTCCAAAACTCATGGGGCAAAAGAAAATTGAGACAGAGACAAAATGAGATAAACTAATCAAACCACTACAAAATAAACAACCAAAATACTACAATCATCCAAAAATAAAGCTGAAATTAACAAAATACAATAAAAATTTGAATATTGGCACAACTGCCCTCACCCCACCAAAATAGTAAAAGCAATGTCCTTAATGTGAAATAAGTAAAAGAGTATGGGAGGAGAGTTAAAATTCCCCCTGATACGCTATGCATGTGGACTGCTCTCGTAAGGAATCTCGGGAGGAGTGGCATCATCTTGGGCATCAATGCCTGGAAATATGATCACTGGAGGTGTCATTGTAGGCACAATCCAGGCATCAGTGCCCAACACATCAATAGGAGAAATGGTGGAGTGTGAATGGACTCCATTGGTGTCAACTGTGGAGGTATCCTCAAGAGATCTCTCTAATACGCGTGGACCATCATCTCTTCAATGTCCTACAACTCTTTTAGTGTCACTGTAATCTGCTACTCAACGTCCTCTCTCCTCAGCTCCTCGTCATCAGTCTCTTTGTCCAAATCATCATCAGCCCTATCATCCTCTCTCTCATCACTAGCATCTACAGCTGTATCATCAACAATCTCCACATCACCCCCACTTGGCTGCACAACCACACTCTGAGGAAGATCACCATTAGGCATAACCAGGGGCACAGATTGATGCACATCAGGTAGGGGAACCTCTCCCCATAGCATTGATATATCTGTAGACCTCATCTGGTCTACATCAGTGCTTAGAGTATCTATCTCACCCCTCATCAACGATAGCACAGTCAAACTACCCTCAGCCGTCTCGTGGGCCTCAGACATAGCGGTATGGTTATCCAAGTTCACACCATGTGACTCAATAGAGGACTCACACTAAGTCAACCCAACCCTCAGTGGAGCTAAATCAACCTTAATAGCCCTATCAATCATCTTGGGCAAGTCTATCTCAACCCTCACAGCCCTCACATCCGCAAACAGGGCAAGTTTGCCAATTTGATAAATCATGGCCTGAGTCAAAGGGGGACGCGAGATAGTAGCAGAGGCAGGTGCAGAAGAATCCATGGAAGAAGAAGGTATTGAGGAAGGTCGTGGTATACCTAATTGCTCCACAGAAGAAGTGGATGGAGTGGCCTCAGCATCAAGTGTGGCGGGATCAACCACGGGCGTAGTATTTATAGGTGGTGGCTTCTTCTAAGCTACATCATCCCATAGATAATCAATCTCAATCCTCCGAATGTCATTTGAAGAGGCTAGGGTGATCCGCACATGTGTCTTTCCTCTTAAGGGAACTCCTACATCTTCACATAGATGTGTGATGAAGACCAGGAATGGTAGAGATGTATGCTCCTGTCTGTCCCTAAATAGTATGTCTTGCACAATGATTGCCCCCATATTTATCTTCTCTCTATCGATGATTGTACAAACTAACACTGCTTTTGGGTGGCGAAGGATGGACTGATTCTGTGAAGGCATGATATTACTGCTAATAAATCCAAACCAGTACCGGGCCCTTACAGTTAAGTCCTTCTTTCCTATTCTTGCACGGTCAGCTATCCAAGGTGGAGAAATGTCAGAGATAAGCAGTGCCAATCAACCCTTAAGAGGGAAAAGGTCATGATGCATACGCAATGTAAACCTGTCAGTCCGATTTGATAGGGTCCCTAAGCACTGTTGATGGCACCTGCGTGACATTGAACTATCTTGCCACTCACTTCAACTATCTCTAAGGGCTTCCACACTGTGCCATTTCTCTTCTTTGGTAGTGCTTGTGCATATTTTGTGTAATATTCTCTTACCCAAGCTAAACATAAAGAGTTTCAAGGTTTAGTGAACCCCTTGAACTTGTGAAATAGGATGGTATCCCGGATCCCATGGTAGTCACTCATGACACCATTTGTGGAGAGTCGTCTCTCCTCAAGAATAGTATGCTCTCTAGAAGCCTTGAGCATGTCGAGGGCCCTCAGAGAAATCACTGGGAGAACACGAGAAGCAGGTGCCAGAGTAGAAGAGAGTTGCACCAATTTTGACCTGATGTTCATTCTTTTCCTCACAACCACCTTTTTAGGTTGCTCACTCCCATGCGTAAAGGAGCGTGTAGTAGTTGTTTTTGACCAAGGAGCCTCAGATGGATCATTGATAGTTATCGCATATACCATTTCAATGGAGGAGGAGTTGAGGAGTCTCTGTCTGACTCCGTATAAAAAGTCACAACTTGCTTCAGCCATTTCCTACAAAGAAGAATCATTCAAACATAGATGTGGTAACGGTTAGTTAAAATCAAAACCCAAAAGAAAACTTAGTTCAAAATGCTCTAAGGCTCACCTACTGGGAAGGCGGTCCGCCTAACAGGTTATGTGAGCTTATCGAAATAGACAGTACACAATTTCAAGGAACTCAGGCATGATGGGCGGAGTCATCTCCAACAAGGTGATTCACCGAATTAGTTTTGGCGGGCTAAGACAAGTCCGCCGAAAGTGACAGTGCAAAATCAAAGGAAACAGGCATAAAGGGCTATGTCCACTCCTACATGGCGATTCGACGAGTGGGTTTTGGCAGACTAAGACATGCCTACCTAATGAGATAGTACCCAAGTAACACATGTACTCATGAAAGCCGAGCTGGGGTTATTCGACGAATCACCTAACTGCCTTGGTGAGCTAAGACAAGCCCACCAAAACATGCAGTGTTCAGCCCAATGCCTATTTTCACGAAATAAAGCAACATATGTAACAATAACAAATTCCCCATTAACTTTACAATCTACCCGCATACCTTTTCTACCCTTAGGTACTCATACTTCCCCCAAATAAGTCAAATTATTACTCTAATTGAATATTTGTGTAACACCTCAGATTTTGAAACAAGAAAAGTTGCAGATTCTGGTGTCAGTGATGGCCTACAGACCGTATATGGACCAACGGACCGTAGATGGGAACCGTAGTTGGACTCTTTAATTTCTTAAAAATGTCAATCGTCAGTATCTCTCTACAGCTCACTAGGACGGTCCGTCATTCAATGTACGGACCATAGGAAGGTCCCGTATATGAGACCATGACTTAGTGAAATATTCAGGGGCAAAGAACAGACCTACAGTGGCCATGTACGGACCGTAAGTTGAACCACGAGCCATACATGGTGATCCATCGTCGGGGGTCCAAAGTTGAAACTTTCTGAATATATATACGGAGGAATAGGACGGTCCGTAGGTTGACGTACGAACTATAGGTCAAACCGTATATAGGGCCCGAAAGTTATTTTAAAAAGGCTTTTTGGTCTTTTCCCTAGTTGTTTAATCCCTAATCTAAGTCGGTTACCCTTTAATTCTAGGCACTATATAAGCCTTTTAAGCCTAATTCTACCCATTCGTAATCATACCCAAAACACTCTTCTCTCAGATATTTCTCTCTCTAGAAAGCTTGAAGAAGAAGAAGAAGCAAGAGCTAGGGTTTTCACGTCAAGTCTCCTAATCCTTCATTGATTTCAAGGTTTTGGCATTGAGGTATGATGATATTCATCTATGGAGCCCATTCCTACATAGAGTCCCTAAATTTCTCAATTTTCAAGTATCAAATCCCCAATTTGATTTAAGGGTTTTCTTCTATGATGTGGGTTCTTTCAATTATGATCAAATTACTTTCAATTATGGTTTTCTAAGTATGAATTGAGTTGAATTACATGTTTTAAGATAAATTCCCATGAACCCATATGAATTCCCCTAATTTTGAGATTATGCATTAATGTTGGGTTGAATTATGAAGATGATGAATTGTTGAAGTTTATATGAACTCATGCATGTTTTAATGATTTCTAAAGCTACAATTCATGATGAATTGATAAATGATCAAAAGATGGGTTTATGAAAGTATGCATGTTCAATTATGAAATTTATGATTATTTATGGATTACTTTGAGATTAAAGCATGAATGATTTTGTTGTTGAGTTGTGAAAGGGTTTCTCACTTCTTACTCAAAAAATATGAATGTGAAAGGTTTTCTCACATAAACGGATTCATAACTTGTTGAACGGTCTTTCTCAACTAAAGTTGAATCAAAAGATTGAGGAGCTATTCTAAATGATGTAAGCTTGGATTGGTAACTCTAGTTGTACCTTTTCATTGATCATAAGATGCATTATGATATATGACTAATTCTGTGGGATTTATGTTTAGAACCGAGAGGATATTGAGATAGGAACTCTCCCGTTAGTAGAGGTCGGGTTTCTAGAAGCAATCTCTTTATCCCTAAACTATGTACCACCATAGGATGATGGTCTTTGATAGACACTAGCTAGTGGATCCATGTAAGTTATATGTTAAGTAAAGGGTCCTACCTTGGCAAGTAAGATGGCCCTATCATTGTAGGGTTAGACACCGGATTCCATGTTGATAGCTCACATGGTCTTACATGTCAGTTAAGGCTACTTCACAAAATAATGAACTAAGTTGCTTTCAAGATATTTTCTCAAATAAAGCAAAGATGTTTAGCTTGCATTGATCATGTCTTTATGACTTATAATTTTTTACCCTTTTCTCATGGTTTAGCTTGATCCTTGCATGATTATGAAAATGTCCCTTTTTGGCATGTTTAAATGTTTTTATGCATGGTTATCATACCTGGTACATTTTTGTACTAACGCATACTTTTGCCTACATTGTCTCATAATGTAGGGCTCAGCGATTCTCCGGCTATTCATGGCTAGATCTTAGTAGAAGGTTTTCGGAAGACTTGGTGAGTCCTCTTATGTTTGAGGACATAGCCTTGTTGTTCTTACTTTTAATTTCCTTAGCTTGGGCGTTGTATTGGGTTACGTCCCACATGTTATTTCTCATTCTTATGTTAGATTGGCTGTGAGACGTTGATGTAGATTTCCGCTATTCTTTTTCTTAAAAGATTTTGATATGAAATTCTCTTTTGAACTCTTAAATCTCTATGATATTGTATGTATGTATGATAAGTGGCTTGTATGAGGCTTTCGGATTCTTGTATGCTATGTCACATCTAGGGGGTACCTTAGGTCTTGAAAAACTTGGTATTCAGAGCACAAGGTTTTAGAAAGGTCTTAGGACATTTCATAAGCCATGCCAAGTAGTATCTTGTTCTTGAGTGTGAAGCGCGCCATATTTAGGGATGAGAGGCAATAAGATGTTTAGAAAATTCCATTTCTTTCATTACTCCTAAGTCATACGATAGAGTGTAACTCTATATGTCTCTCTCCTAATCCCTATCCTATCCGTTTCAGGATATGGCTACTCGAAGAGCTTATGCTAGGAGTAATGCGAAAGAGAATGTGGAACAAGAAGCTCCTCCTCAAGGTCCTCAAGTTTCGGTCGACCCGTTGGCTGAACAAGTGACTAATGCGAAGTTTAGGGCTGCTTTTCAAGTGTTGGCTCAAGCCATAATGGCTCAAGCCAATAGGGAGGTTGCGGCTCCCGTGAACCCAAATGTGGGTACGGCGGCATCAAGAGTGAGGGAGTTCACTAGAATGAATCCTTCGGAGTTTCATAGTTCTAAGTTCGAGGAAGATCCTCAAGAGTTCATTGATGATGTGTACAAGGTTCTAATGACCATGGGTGTAACGCCGAAAGAAAAGGCGGAGTTGGCCGCTTATCAACTTAAAGGTGTGGCCTAAGTATGGTTTTAGCAATGAAGAGTGAGAAGGCATCTGATGCGGGTCCTCTTGATTGGAAAAAGTTCAAGATTGCTTTCCTTGATAGGTTCTTTCCCCTTGAGATGAGGGAGGCAAGGGTGCTTGAGTTCATCAATCTTCATCAAGGAAGCATGAGTCTGAAAGACTATGCTTTGAAATTCACACAATTTTCTCGATTTGCTCCTACTATGGTTGCCGATCCTAGGGCAAGGATGAGTAAGTTTGTCTCGAGAGTGTCCGAAATGGTGGTTAAGGAATTTCGTACCTCCATGCTTATCAATGACTTGGATATTTCTCACCTTATGGTGCATGCCCAACAAATAGAAGAGGAGAAACTTAAGGAAAGGTCTAGGGAGCCAAAGAGGGCTAAGACTAGTGATGGTAATTTCTCACATTCAAGGTCCGATGGACATGGTCATTCTAAGTTCCGACCAAGGTTCTCCGATCAAGGCTCCTCTAATGCTCCTCCTAAGTTCAACAAAGATAGGGTACCTAGCCCTAAGCCTCAAGGATGGAATGGTGGTGGATTCTCATCGGCTACTTGTGCTAAGTGTGGGAAGAAACATGAGGTCAAGTTCTTAGCCGGTACAGATGTTTGCTTCGGTTGTGGTAAGAGCGGTCATAATATAAAGGATTGTCCATCTCTCACGGCTAAGGGGAGAGAAGGTAACCAAGCTCCACCTAGTGGTTTGGGTTCAAATGCTCCAAGCAAAATCGATTCTATGCACTTCAAGCTCACCATGAGCAAGAGGGTTCTCCCGATGTAGTTACCGGTATGTTGAAAGTCTTTCACTTTGTGTTTATACTCTGCTTGATACCAGTGATACTTTGTGTTTTGTGACGCCATACGTGGTTAAGCGATTTGATGTTTTTCCAGATGTGTTGTTAGATCCCTTTTGTGACTCTACTCCCATTTGTGAATCTATTGTGGCTAAGAGAGTCTATAGAAATTGTCCCATCTCCTTATCCCATAGAGTCACTCATGTTGATCTTGTAGAACTTGATATTCTAGACTTTGATGTTATTCTTGAGATGGATTAGTTGCATTCTTGTTATGCTTTGATTGATTGTAGGACCCGAGTGGTCAGGTTTCAATTCTCAAATAAGCCTATCCTAGAGTGGAAGGGGGGAAATTCTATGCCTAAGGGTGAGTTTGTTTCTTGTCTTAAAGCTAGAAAGATGATTTCTAAGGGTTGCATATACCATCTTGTTAGGGTGAGGGATTGGGATTTTGAAACCCTTACTTTTGAATCAGTCCCCGTTGTAAATGAGTTTCTGAATGTTTTTCCACATGATCTACCCGGTGTCCCTCCCGAAAGGGAAATAGACTTTGGTATTGACCTTCTCCCCGATACGTAACCTATCTCTATTCCTCCTTATCTAATGGCTACAACGGAACTTAAAGAGTTAAAGGAGCAATTGAAAGACTTGTTGGATAAGGGTTTCATCCGACCATGTATTTCTCCATGTGGTGCTCCAGTCTTGTTTGTAAGGAAGAACGATCGTTCACTTCGTATGTGTATTGACTACCGTCAATTGAACGAGGTTACTATTAAGAATAAGTATCCTCTTCCAAGGATAGATGACTTGTTTGATGAACTCCAAGGGGCTAGTTACTTCTCTAAGATCGACCTTCATTCGGGTTATCACCAATTGAGGATGAAAAAAGATGATATTCTGAAAATAGCTTTTCATACTAGATATGGCCATTATGAATTTCTAGTGATGTCGTTTGTATTGACGAATGCTCTGGTCG
Organism: Solanum appendiculatum; assembly: GCA_018342035.1. NCBI lineage: Eukaryota > Viridiplantae > Streptophyta > Magnoliopsida > Solanales > Solanaceae > Solanum > Solanum appendiculatum. The sequence continues at coordinate 624,797 of JAGDQO010001616.1, read as the reverse complement.
CGTTTATGGATTTGATGAATAGGGTGCTTAGAAAATATCTTGATATGGTTGTGATTGTGTTCATAGATGATATTTTGATTTACTCAAGGAGTGAGGATGAGTATGCCGATCATTTGAGGATTGTGTTGCAAGTCCTCAAGGAACAACAACTCTTTGCGAAGTTTAGTAAATGTGAGTTTTGGTTGAGATCCGTGGCTTTTCTTGGTCACATTGTTTCCGGTAAGGGTATTGAGGTAGATCCAAAGAAAATGGATGTGGTTAAGAATTGGCCTAGACCTCTATCACCTTCGGATATTAGAAGTTTCTTGGGCTTGACTGGTTATTATAGGAGGTTTGTTGAAAGGTTTTCTTCGATTGCTTCTCCATTGATGGCTTTGACTCAAAATAAGGTTAAGTTCACGTGGTCCGAAGCATGTGAGAAAAGTTTTCAAGAATTGAAATATAGACTTACCTCGGCTCCGATATTGACTCTACAGGAAGGGTCTGATGGGTTTGTGGTTTATTGTGATGCTTCAAGGATTTGGTTAGGGTGTGTTCTTATGCAAAATGGAAAATTCATTGCTTATGCTTCAAGGCAGCTCAAGGTACATGAAAAGAACTATTCTACTCATGATTTAGAATTAGCGGCGGTTGTGTTTGCTTTAAAGATTTGGAGGCATTATTTGTATGGTGTGCATCTGGATGTTTATACCGATCGTAAGAGTTTGCGATATGTTTTCAAGCAAAAAGATCTTAATCTTCGCCAAAAGAGGTGGCTTGAGTTTTTAAAGGACTATGAGATGAGTGTCCTCTATCACCCCGACAAGACAAATGTAGTGGCGGATGCTCTTAGTCGGTTGTCTATGGGTAGTATTGCTCATGTTGAGGATGATAAGAAAGAGATAGTTCGTGATGTTCATAGTTTGGCCTGATTGGGTGTTCGGTTAATTGATTCTAGTGAGGGTGGTGTTATGATTCACAATGGTTCATAATCATCTTTTGTGTCCGATGTGAAGGCGAAGCAAGATCTTGATCCTAATTTGGTTGAGTTGAAGGAAGTGGTGCTCAAGAAGTCCATTGAGGCGTTCTCCCTAGGGGAAGATGGTGTGCTTCGATATCAAGGTCATTTATGTGTTCCCGATGTAGATGACCTAAGGGAGCAAATTTTATCAGAAGCCCATAGTTCTCGATATTCCATTCACCCGAGAGCCACCAAGATGTATCGTGATTTGCGGGAGGTCTATTGGTGGAATGAGATGAAGAAGGATATTGCAGAATTTGTGGCTAAGTGTCCGAATTGTCAACAAGTGAAAGTTGAGCATCAAAGGCCGGGAGGTTTGTCCCAAGATATAAGTATTCCTACTTGGAAGTAGGAAGATTTGAATATGGACTTTATTGTTTGTTTACCACGCACCCGGCGACAATATGATTCGATTTGGGTTATTGTGGATCTATGACGAAATCAGCCCACTTCATTCCCGTCATGATTTCTTATTCGGTGGAGGATTATGGTAAATTGGACTTGAGATAAATGGTTAGATTGCATGGAGTGCCTTTATCCATTATCTCCGATCGTGGTGCACAATTTACTTCTCAAATTTGGAAGTGTTAAGCTTAGTACAACCTTTCATCCTCAAAACGATGGGCAAGCGGAACGTACTATCAAAACTTTGGAAGATATGTTGAGAGCTTGTGTGATTGACTTCAAGGGTAATTGGGATGATCATTTGCCTTTGATTGAATTTGCTTATTATAATAGCTACCATTCTAGTAATGGTATGGCTCCATTTGAGGCTCTTTATGGTAGGAGGTGTAGATCTCCTATATGTTGGTTTGAAGTTGGGGAAGTTGCTTTGATAGGTCCCGAGTTGGTACATGAGGCTACGGAGAAAGTTTAGCTTATTAGGGAAAAGTTGAAAATGGCTCAAAGTCGACAAAAATCCTATACCGATGTTAGAAGGAGAGATTTAGAATTTGATATTGATGATTGGGTTTACTTGAAAATTTCACCCATGAAGGGTGTAATGAGATTCGGGAAGAAAGAGAAGCTTAGTCCCCGTTATGTAGGCCCATATCAAATTTTGAGATGTGTTGGTGAGGTTTCTTATGAACTTGACTTGCCTAATAATTTGGCATCGGTGCATCTGGTTTTCCATTTCTCATTGTTGAAGAAGTGTGTTGGTGATCCGAGATCTATAGTGCCATTAGATAATCTTGGCATAAAGGATAGCCTTTCCTATGAAGAAGTTCCGGTTGAGATTTTAGACGTGCAAGTCCGAAAGTTAAGAAATAAAGAAGTTGCTTTCGTGAAGGTTCTTTGGAGGAATCAATTAGTTGAGGGTGCAACTTGGGAGGCCGAGGCTGATATGATGTCCCGATATCCTCATCTGTTTCTCTTCGATCCTACTGTAGCTTGAGGTATTTAGTCCTCATGGTTCAGTCCTTTGGTCTCATGCGTCTTAGATATTCCCATGATTCCTCATTTATGCATGTTCATGAAGAGTCTAAATTTTGAGAAAATGAGTTGACTTGATTGATTTGTCCATGATTATGTGCATTTGAGTATGAGTTGCATATGGCTTTCATGAAATGATGTTTTGAACATGCTTTAGCTTTGAGTTGATGTTTCCTGCTCGGATATGCGCATTTATGTGATTACATGCATGTTGGGCTATTAGGTTAATTTCCTATCCTTCCTATGATGTCTTGAATCCCTTTCGAGGACGAATTTTCCCAAGGGAGAGATATTATAACATCTCATATTTTGAAAGAAGAAAAGTTGCAGATTCTGGTGCCAGTGGCGTTGGAGGCCAACTACGAACCTTAGATGGAACGACGGACCATAGAGGGAACCGTAGTTGGACTCTTTAATTTCTTCAAAATTTCAATCGTCAGTATCTCTCTACAGCTCGCCAGGACGGTCCTTCATTCAATGCATAGACCTTAGGAAGGTCCCATAGATGAGACCATGACTTTATGAAATCTTAGGGGCTAAGGTCAGACCTACGGTGGCCATGTACGGACCGTAAGTTGAACCACGAGCCGTACATGGTGACCCGTCGTTAGGGTTCAAAAGTTGAAACTTTCTGAATCTATATACGGAGGAACATGACGGTTCATAGGTTGACTTATGGACAGTAGGTCAAACCGTAGATAGGGCCCGAAAATTATTTTTTTAAGGGCTTTTTAGTCTTTTCCCTAGATGTTTAATCCCTAATCTAAGTCGGTTACCCTCTAATTCTAGGCACTATATAATCCTTTTAATCCTAATTCTATCCATTCCTAATCATTCCAAAAACACTCCTCTCCCAAATATTTCTCTCTCTAGAACGCTTGAAGAAGAAGAAGCAAGAGCTAGGGTTTTCAAGTCAAGTCTCCTAATCCTCTATTGATTTCAAGGTTTTGGCATTGAGGTATGATGATCTTCATCTATGGAGCCCATTCCTCCATAGAGTCCCTAAATTTCTCAATTATCAAGTATCAAATCCCTAATTTGATTTAAGGGTTTTCTTCTATTATGTGTGTTCTTTCAATTATGATCAAATTACTTTCAATTATCGTTTTCTCAGTATGAATTGAGTTAACTTACATGTTTTAAGATGAATTCCCATGAACCCATATGAATTCTCCTAATTTTGAGATTATCCATTAATGTTGGGTTGAATTGTGAAGATGATGAATTGTTGAAGTTTATATGAACTCATGCATGTTTTAATGATTTCTAAAGCTATGATTCATGATGAATTGATAAATGATCAAAAAATGGGTTTATGAAAGTATGCATGTTCAATTATGAATTTTATGATGATTTATGGATTTCTTTGAGATTGAAGCATGAATGATGTTGTTGTTGAGTTGTGAAAGGGTTTCTCACTTATTACTCCAAAACTATGAATATGAAAGGTTTTCTCACATAAACGGATTCATAAGTTGTTGAAAGGTCTTTCTCAACTAAAGTTGAATCAAAAGATTAAGGAGCTATTCTAAATGATGTAAGCTTTGATTGGTAACTCTAGTTGTTCCTTTTCATGGATAATAAGATGCATTAAGATAAATGACTCATTCCGTGGGATTTATGGTTAGCACCGAGAGGATATTGATATGGGAATTCTCCCGTTAGTAGAGGCCGGGTTTCTAGAAGCAATCTCTTTATCCCTAAACTATGTGACACCATAGGATGATGGCCTATGATAGACACTAGCTAGTGGATCCACGTAAGCTATATGTTAAGTAAAGGGTCCTACCTTGGCAAGTAGGATGGCCCTATCATTGTAGGGTTAGACATCGGATTCCATGTTGATAGCTCACATGGTCTTACATGTCGGTTAAGCCTACTTCCCACAATAATGAACTAAGTTGCTTTCAAGATATTTTCTCAAATAAAGTAAAGATGTTTAGCTTGCATTGATCATGTTTTTATGACTCATGATTTCTAACCCTTTTCTCATGGTTTAGCTTGCTCATTGCATGATTATGAAAATGTCCCTTTTTGGCATGTTTAAATGTTTTTATGCATGGTTATCATATTTGGTACATTTTTGTACTAAAGCATACTTTTGCCTACATTGTCTCATAATGTAGGGCTCGGCGATTCTCCATCTATTCATGGTTAGAGCTTAGTAGAAGGTTTTTGGAAGACTTGGTGAGTCTTCATATGTTCGAGGACATAGCCTTGTTGTTCTTACTTTTATGTTCCTTAGCTTTGACATTGTATTGGGTTACGTCCCAAATGTTGTTTCTCATTCTTATGTTAGATTGGCTTTAAGACATTGATGTAGACTTCCGCTATTCTTTTTCATAAAAAGCTTTGATATGAAATTCTCTTCTGAACTATTAAATCTCTATGATCTTGTATTTATGTATGCTAAGTGGCTTGTATGAGGCCTTTCGGGGTCTTGTATGCCATTTCACGTCTAGGGGGTACCTTGGGTCTTGACAATATGCCCTTAACAAAGTCGTCACTCTATCTATCATTTGGAAAAATCATGCAATCAGAGCATCATTGGGCTAATTAGACTTCACCCACATTAAATTCCACCAAGACCCAGTACACATCAAGACTCAATTTCAGCATTTAACCAACACAATCAATTTTAGAAAGTTTGAGCATAAACTCAAATATCTCACTCATGGGCATAGTTCAATATGATCTATTTAGCACTACCCAATGAAATCAATCAACAACATGCTTTAAATAGCCTTTAGCCCATATCAAAAAACACAATTTTAAGCACAAATAATGAGATATGAATCGAACACCATCCTCAAGTTGAAATAAAGCACATCAAATTAGGGAAGGTAGGGTTGGGTCACAAATGCAAGTAAGCCAATGCATTCTAAGTTCTCAAAAAGCACACACACGAGGCACTTTCACACTAAAATATGGTATTGGAAGCATAGGAATTAAAAAGAGTTTAAAGATATCAAAGGGTTTCTTTTTGAAAATAAAAAGACCCTTGGACTTTTTATGTCAGGCACGTTAGGTGATCTGTGACTAACCTCACCAAAAGCATTTGGTAAATCACCAAAGGAGCTGAAGCTCACCGAAGAGACCTAAATGGATACCAAACCTGAAGACTGATTTAGTGGACGTGATTGAGTCTGCCTAGTGTACTTCGATGGATCTTCGTTTGGAGCTCAGATTGCTAAAGTTGACAATACACTTTTTCACTTTATCCAGCAGATGAGTGGGTGATTTTCACTCATTTGGAACTCTTTTCTTATGATTTTTGTGGTACTCAAGTAGAAAAAGAGGCTTATTATCCTTTGAATATGGTTGTTTCAGGTATATTTAGGTTGGCAATGAGTTTTAAGGAAAAGAACGGAAATTGATGCAAAATGGAGCAAAAAGCAGAGAATTTGGAACTGGCAATTAAATGTTCTGTGAACGTGGTCAACTGACCCTCGAACAAGGAGCTTTAATCTTTCATGAACCGCACCTGTCCCTCCACGAATGCGGAGAAGAAAACGCGCCTGACATCTGGTCAGTTTTGGAATTTTACCCTTGGACCCTAATTCACAATATACACTGAAACTTAGCCATTTGGAAGGGGGGACTGAAATATACTAAACCAGATACAATTGAAGCATTGATTTTTGAGATTGAGGCTTGGAATTAAGGGTTTAGCTTTGAGAGAAAGTTTTCACAACAACCACCATTAGAGTGAAGATTGAATGCTTGACTTGTAACTATTTTTCATCCTTTCTTTAACTCTTTGCGTTGTAATTTTTTAAATCTTAGGTGCAGTTTTTATTTGGTGATTTGGATATTGTGTTAGTGATAAACAATATTTGGGTTTTTGATTTTTACCTTGTTCTTTTGTAATTAGTTGATTACTTTCTCATATATGAAATGGATCTTTGATTATCCAATGAATCTCATGCTTTAATTGCTTTCCAATGGAATTGATCACTCATAGGACTTGCCCATTTACTTTGATTGATCTTGTGAGAGCCAATTGAGGTTGGGAAAGGTTGATTCGTGCATTATTTGAGGTGTAGCAACTCATTTATTGGATATAGCTAGAAATAGTGATTCGTTGCAATGCCTATAATTGGAATTGATTGTGTTTTCACTTGACTAGGTTCGTGAGAACTAGTTGAGAAGTATTTGCTTATTTTCGAGAGGAATAGGTGAATAATTTAGACTCCAAGGCATATATGATTTGCACCCATGATTAATTAAGTTTTTATGATGTTATTTTGCAATGGATCGTATAGGTTTTGATTGACTTTCCATTCCCAAATCCCTTTAGTATCCTTGCTTGAAAATCTTTGTCCCTTTTTCTCCTCTATTCCCTATCCTACTTTGTTACTTGATCTTTACATATTATAATTGTATCTTATATTTTTGATTCAAATTAGTAACTTGTAATTCCTTATTTTTTCAATAGCCTACACATTGTTCCTCGTGGGATCCACCCCAACTCTTCATTGTGTTTATAATTGTTAGCGACCGCCTACACCTTGAATTGTAAGAGGTGTAGTTGAGCGTTATCTCTAGCTCAAAAGGCAGACAAGAACAAGTCTGCATAATGCCTTCGCCGGATCGTAGTTATGGTTTTGGCATCACCTATTTTTTTCCTTGCATCACTTTGACTTCTTTTCAACCTGCACTCACAACATATGTTATTGAAAGCAATAAAACAAAAGTAAAAGTTGGGTTGCCTTCATAGAAGTGCCTTATTTAACGTCATGACATGACATAGTTCTCAATTCCTTAAAAATCAGTTTTGGGGTTCGGTATGGTATAACTAGGCAATGTTCCTTTTTGCCTTGGATTGATTTGGGTGGAGATTTGACACATTTTAGTCTCCAGCTATTTGATAGACACCGAATGAGAGGTCATCATTTCAGATAAGGTGGAGAAGTCATTTTTCAAATCTTTTAACACTTTGTCGGGCCCTTCAACCTTGTGGAAGATCCTTATGAGCATTTCCTCGGTTCGGTTTCCTTCCGAACCAACTGGTTCTTTTGGTTATGGAAGATCACGGGGAGGAATATACTTATCTTTTTCAACCTTCCTATCTGTCCAATTTCCACCTCTCCACTCTTTCCATCCATTATTTCTTTCCTTGTTCCAACCTTGGTTCCCACCTTGTTGTTTGTAGTTTGGGTGAGAACCCCCCATTTGGTTTCCCAATTATTGTACTTCCTCATTGTATAATGCATCAAACATGGCATCCTTCGGGCACTACCCACTACTTGTTCCAACCGCATTCACTAATTTCAATCCACCTCCCATGACATGCTTGAACAACAAATCATGTTGAGTCATCATCTTGGCCATGTTTTCATCTTGCTCATGCCCTTTCTCAATTTGTTCCTTATTTATGCTTAGTTGTAGAGAAGACACTTGGTCCTCATTAGTATGTCATGATCGGTTTACCTTGGTTATGTCATCAAGCAATCCCACCTTGGGCAAGTTGAACAGCTACAACTTTGTTGATTGAATCAAGGCTACAATAGAAGCATTGCAGTAGCAAATGGTCTGGGACACCATGTGTTGGGCATTGCAAGAGTAATTTCAAGAACCACAATCAAGTCTCATATAGAGGTTGACCATCAATTCTCTTGAAATTTTGGATCCGGTCCTTGATCTTTACCATCTTCAAGGGGGAAAGAATCTCTCCAAGAAGGCTTCATTTAATTCCTCCCAAGAATTGATAGAATCATTTGACAATTCCGTCTACCTCCTAGTAGCTTCACCGATTAAAGAGAATGGGTATAACCTCAACCTTATGGACTCTTATGAGATGTTTTTGGAAACAAATGGCCCGCACACATCCAAAAAATTCCAGAGGTGTCCATGGGGATCTTAATGAGTTAAACATCCAATCATTCCTCTTAATTGGAGCAGTTGTAGCATTGTTCTGGTTACATTTAAAACTACCCTCCCAACTATCGAAGGTAACTGGATGGCCCCCATGGTTTGACTAGCGTTCATGTGAATGTCATTCAAATCACCCATGTTGTCAATTTATCCGTAGTGACTATCATTGTCACTACCTTGGTCACTCCTGATTTAGACCTGCAAATCAGTAAACAGCAACACCAAGCAACAATCTACTACAACTAAACAAATTTACAAATTAACTTCTCAAATGGAATTCTCAGCCATCACTCCCCGGTAGCAGTGCCATTTTTGATAATGCTCAAACTACTCTCTAAAATAAATCCAAAGAGTAAGCGGTCGTAGTCAATAAAAATATCCAACTAAGAGTCGGGGTCGAATCTCAAAGAGATGGATATAGCGCAGAGAATTCTATCAAGAAATTTGGAATGTAAATTAATTAATTTGAACCAATAAGAATATTTTGGTGGTTAACTCCACCAAATTTATGAAAATGAATTTTTTTTTATCAATAATCAAAATTAAACTAAGATTTCAGAAATTCAAATAAGTAACAAGAAATCTAGGGATGCAGGGATTGGAAATTGATCTCACACATGGGTAATTGTATTACTCTGTAGTGCTAAACACTCATGCAAGGGCTGGGTCATCTTCAATGACACTTATCTTCTTTCGATCTCATAGTATCAGTTCATAGAATCTCCTTTTGGTCTCATTTATATGCATAACTAAACAACATAATACATTATAATATTCTCTCTTTCGATGCAGAAATAGGAGAAATAAATTTGACTTATAATCTCTTTTTCAAGCAAATTACATAAATCAAACCTAAATTTCAAGTATCAAACTAATTACCCAGACTAATCAATCTCTTTCGAGCATCAATAGGAGATCGAAAGTAGAAATTAAGTTTTCAACCTTAACCCATAAATTAACCGCATGCTAATTATCCTAAATCTATGTATGAACAAGAACAAAACAAAGTACAACACAATATGCACTAAATTAAATTAACATCAAATCCCGTAATTGCACTCCTAGAGTTTGGGTTTTAGCCATCCATCACAAAGTGTTAAGAAATTATATCCATCATGAAAGCCGTCATGGATAACAAAAATTAAGTAATTATAAGCAATAACCACTTGAATTAAACTTCAATTTGTCAATTTCAAGAGCAAAGTTCAAAATCCAAAAACTAAAAGTCTTATTCAAAGTAAAGTGTTTCTCTCTTTAAAATCTAGAGAAAAATTGTTTAGACTAGTGTGTCAGAAAGATTCAGCCTCATTTCTTTCTCTCCCCATTGGGCTATTTATAGTTTCCTAAAATTTGGCCCAAAATTCAATGCATAATTATTTTGGCGATGTTAGTCTAGCTCTCTGAGCACATTCAGCGAATCACCAATTAGTCTATAGCTTGCCTTTCTCTTGCTTTAGGCTTCAGGTGTTTTAACCTCTATCGGTGAGCTCGTTCAAGTCTGCCTTCCACATTTGGTGGATCACCGAGTACCACCTTTATTCACCTTTTAAGCCTTAAATATTTCTGCAAGTACTGTTACCTTTGGCGATGGTCAGCAAGTTCACCTTCTGCATTCGACGAGTCATCATTCCTCTTTGAGTTCGCCGACCTGCCTCAATTAATTCAAGTATTGAGCACTGTCAATTTGGGCGAGGTCGTACCAATTGGGAGATCCGCCGTTTGTATTGGGTGATCAACAATCTGGAGTTTACACTTCTTTTCATGTTTTTTGCCATTCTTTCAAACATTCATCCTTGACTTGTCCCTTAGCCGTCATAGCTGTAACTTATTAATATATCATTAGAATAGGACATAATTAGGCATTGATGACGCTAATTATTGAACTAAATAGGTCTCAAATTAGTGTAAATCTACCACACTTCAATTGTGAGCGGCTGCATACCTTGGGTCTTGTGGAGTCGAGAAGAGTCAACTTTACTGTGTATCAGCTTGATGGGCCTGCCAGACTGTGGTGGCATACATTTATTGAGACTAGACCATTCCTCGCAGCATCAGAGATCACCTTATGGATCAGTTCTCTTTGTTGGAGCAGGGATCTATGATAGTGTCTGAGTACGAGGCAAGATTTAATGAGTTCTCCTATCATGCAACCATGATTCTACCTACTGAGGAGGACAGGGTTCGGTGCTTTGCTCATGGGTTGAGACTACAACTACGGCTTAAGGATCAATCTATGCTCTCAGTGAGTTGCTCCCTTCTAGATATTATTGATCATGCTCACTCTACTAAGCAGCTCCGTCATGAGGCCCAAGGGGGAAGTGAGAAGAGAGCTAGATATGAGGGTACCTATAGTGGGTCCCACTCTTGGCCCAGAGATGCATATGATAGGGCTTGATAGTGGTTTCAGTAGGCTCATCCCAGTCAGCCTGTTAAGGCCTCAATACAGAGTTCAGAGGGTGATCCGTATAGCCGGAGTAAGGTTAGGTCTAGTTAGAGTCATGGCTCCCAAGCTAGTACTTCTGGCCGTGGTGTCCGTTCTTCTGGGAATAGATAGATCATCTTTGGGTTGTTTTGACTGTGGATAGTTAGTTCACTGGGCTAGAGATGTTCATTTGCATAGATGGATTGCTCCAGTTCCACAACCAGCTCTACCACCTCCGCTAGAAGCACCTCCAGCTAGATGTCGAGGTCAGGGTCATTAGGACCGTTACGGTGGACAACATGGTATTCGGGGTGGTCCTTAGGGAGGTAGGTCATGTGGTAGGGCTGATGGCCAGGGTAGTTGAAGACAGAGCCATTTCTTTGCAGCTCCAGTGAGGGCAGAGGCTGAACGATGTAATCACATGTGTGGTTCTTTTATGCCATCAGCCCGCCTCAGCTTTATTTGATCTGGGCTCTACCTATTCTTATGTGTGTGTATTATGCTTCTCATTTAGGTATGAGTTCTTAGCCTATGGTAGCACCTCTGTGCGTGTCGACCCCGATATGTGAGTCTTTAGTAGTTGATCAGGTGTTCAATCTTGCTTAGTTTCTATCTAGGTGTGTGACACCCTAGCTGACCTTATATTGTTAGATATGCTTTATTTTGACGTGATTCTAGCTATGGAGTGATTATCCCACTATCATGTGGTTTTAGATTGTTTCTTTAAGACCGTTACCTTAGCCATGCCTGGTATTCCCCCAGCCGTGTGACAAGGCTCCATTAGTAGCACATTGATTAGTGTTATATCTTTTGTTAAGCTTGGAAGCTAGTGGCTAGTGGGTGTTTGTCTTATTTGGCTTATGTGTAGGATGTGAGTAGGGAGGTCCCTCCAGTTGAGTCTTTTCCATTTGTCTATGATATTTTAGATATGATTCCTACCAACCTACCTGTCCTACCCAGAGCGTGATATTGATTTCCCTATTGAGCTTGAGCCGCATACTCGACCTATTTCTATTCGCCATACTAGAGGCTCCTTCAAAGCTCAAGGAGCATAGTGTTCAACTTTAGCATCTCTTGGGTAAGGGACTCATCAGGCCCAATGCATCGCCTTGGGGCGGTCCCATTCTATTTGTGAAGAAGAAGGACGGTTCGATGTGTATGTGTATTAATTATAGGCAGTTGAATAAGGTGAAAAAGAAGAACCGTTACCCCATGCCTAGGATTGATGATCTATTCGACCAGCTGCAGGGCGCTGCAATCTTTTCAATGATTGATTTGAGGTATGGTTACCATTAGTTGAGGATTAGGGCACCGACATCCCTAAGCCCGCATTTAGGACTTGATATAGCCATTATGTGTTCGTAGTGATGTCTTTTGGGTTGACTAATGCCCCTACCACCTTCATAGACTTGATAAAGCGGGTGTTCAGGCCGTGTCTTGATTTATTCATCATAGCGTTCATAGATGATATGCTAGTATACTCATAGAGTAGGAGTGATCATGAGCAGCATTTGAAGATTGTGTTCCAAACTTTTAGAGATCAACGACTTTACATCAAGTTCTGAAAGTGCATGTTTTGTCTTGAGTTTATAGCTTCTTGGGGCACGTGGTGTCCAAGGATGGGATCAAGGTAGATCTGACAAAGATTGAGGTTATTCATGATTGGGCTAGGCCCACTTCAGTTACTAAGGTTCAGAGCTTCATCATTTTGGTAGGCTACTATAGACGGTTTGTGGAGGGCTTCTTCACCATTGTTGCACCTTTGAACCAGTTGAATCGCCTTGATGTTCCTTTTGAGTAGTTTGAGGAGTGTGAGTTGAGGATTCAGAAACTCAGGGAGTTGCTGACTACTGCTCATGTATTGATTCTTCTAGTTAAGGGTGGGAACTTCATGGTCTATTGTGACGCATCCAGTGTTGGTTTGTGTTATGTTTTGATACAGCGGAGCTGGGTTATTGCTTATGCTTTGAGGAAACTTAGGCCACATGAGCGCAACTACCCTACTCATGTCTTGGTGTTGGCAACAATAGTTTTTGAATTTAAGAATTAGCAGCACTACTTGTTTGGAGTACATTGTGAGATCTACACTGATCACAAGAGTTTTCAGTACATCGTGAGTCAGAGGGACCATAAATTGAGGTAGCGTCACTGGATTGAGATTCTGAAGGACTACGATATCTCTGTTCTCTACCATCCGGGCAACGCGAATATAGTAGCGGATGCTTTGAGTAAGAAGGTAGTGAGTATGGGTAGTCTAGCCTTCCTATCTACTGTGGAGCGACCTTTAGGCTATGACATTCCATCCTTATCTAGTTAGATGGTTCAGTTTGATGTTTTTGATTCTAGGCATGTTTTAGCCTATGTGGGAGTTCAGTCCTCTCTACTTGATCAGATCCGTAGCCATAAGTTTGAGGATGAGTGTAATACCCTAGAATCGAGGTTGGAAATTTTTTGAATTTTCTGGGTTGCTGCCAGTAATGACAGAAGCCACCTATGGTTCGTCGGTTGACTTACGGCCCGTAGGTGGGAACCGTAAGTGGCAAGCCCTAGTTTTAAAAATGTCAAGTTTCAGAACCCCAACGATGGCCTGCCAGGACAACCCGTCGTCCAATCAACGAGTGGTAGATAGGTCTCCTCCAGACTTAGTCAAATTCTTAAGCTGTAAGTCCTGACCTACAGTTGCCATGTACGGTCCGTCGTTTTACCTACGAGCCATACATCAGAACCGTCGTTGCAGGGTCCAGGTTGACAGTTTCTGAACCCAATGACGGTCCGTAGATATACTTACGGACCGTAGGTAAAACCGTCGATGGGGCTGACAGTTATTTTTAAAAAGGTCTTTTGGTCTTTTCACCCAATGACTTATTTACTACTCTTAAGTCTGTTCCCCCCATTCCCTAACACTATATAAGCCTATTCAATCCTAAAATCTACCCTTTCCAACCATTTTACAAAAATTCCCCAAACCCTTCTCTCTCAAATATTTCTCTCTCTAGAAGATAGAAGAAGAAGAAGGAGAAGGAAGCTAGGGTTCAAGAAATAAAGCTTTCTTCATCAAATTACTTAAGGAATTGGGACCCTAAGGTATGATAGTGTTCATCCATGGAGCTCTTTCCTCCATGGAGTCCCTAAAATCTCCAATTTTCAAGTTAGAAGTTCTCAATTGTATTAAGGGTTTTCTTCCATGTCATTTGTTCTTTGTAATGTTGATTTAATTGATTGATATATGAACTTTGAAGTATAAATTGAGTTGAATTTCATTAATTTAGATGAATCCCCATGAGCCCATGCCTTTTCCCCAATTTCGAAATTATGAATGTGTTGTTGGGTTGAATTGTGAAGACATGAATTTCATGAAGTCTATGTGAACTTATGTATGAACTATGATTCTTAAGCTATGAATTTCATGATGAGGTTATGAATGACCTAAACATGGTTTTATGAAAGTAAGCATGTTCAATAAAAAACTATGATTTTACTCTATTATGTGGGTTCCTTCAATTATGGTCAAATTGACTTATCTATGGCTTTCTAAGCATGAGTTTGCATTGAATTGCATGATTTGAGATAAATTCTTATGAACCCATGTAAGTTCCATGAATTGTAAGTTATGAGCATGCTGAACTATGTAAAGATGAAGTCTATGAAATTATGCATGTCTCTTATGGAATTAATGATGAGTAAAAGGTGCTTTGAGATTGAAGCATTAAAGTTTATGATATGTGTGATGTTGTTGTTGAGTTGTGAAAGGGTTTCTCATGAAATACTCACATTATGAATTAGAAAGGAACAAGAGGTGATTACCCATGTTTCTTAAAGAGCTATTCTAAAGGAAGACAAGGGGCGATTACCCATGTTCCATAAAAGTAGACAAGAGGCGAGTACCCATGTTCCATAATGTGAGATAAAAGGCGATTACCCATGTCTACTAATAACAGAGAAGAGGCGATTACCCATGTTTACTAAAGTTAAGATGAATTATGACTTATGACTATTCCGTGGGATATATGCATAGCACCGAGTGGACGAGTGGTGAGTCCCCATGTCCCATAATAGGATTAGCTAGTGGATCCATGTAAGCTAGAAGTTAAGGTCTTACGTTGGCAAGTAAGGCAACCTCTTTTCGGTGTGGGGTAGACACCGGATTCCATGTTATAGCTCACATGGTCTATGTCGGCTAAGGTTCACTTTCCACAATAATATACTAAGTGACTTCTAAAGTATTTCTCAGGTAAAGTGAATATGTTTAGCTTGCTTTGATCATGATGTATGACTTGTGTTTCTATCCTCTTTCATGTTTTAGCTTGATCATCGCATGTCATGAAAATGTCCCATTTTAGCATGTTTTAAATGTGTTTGTGCATTGCTATCATACTTGGTACTTTATTGTACTAACACATACTCTTGCCTACATTGCTTGTTGATGTAAGACTTGGCGATTCTCCATCTATTCGTGCCTAGCGCTTAGTAGAAGTACAATTGAAGACTTGGTGAGTCCTCATCCATTCGAGGACATAGCCTTGTTGTTCTTTTATGTTCTTTGATTTTGACATTGTATTGGGTTACGTCCCAAATGTTATTTCTCATTCTTACGTTAGATTGGTTTTGAGACACTTTATGTAGACTTCCGCTACTTTTATCAAACTTTTATGATTTGAACTTGATTTTTAAACTCTTTTAAATTCTATGATCTTTGACTATGTATGCTAAGTGGCTTGTATGAGGCCTTTCGGGGTCTTGTACGCCATGTCACAGCTAGGGGGTACTTTAGGTCGTTACAATGAGGCCTTGGTGGCACTTCAGGATCGGGTGTTAGCAGGTGATGCTAGTCAGGTTACCTTAGATTCAGATAGGGTTTTAAGGTTTGAAGGCCATATTTATGTTCTAAGAGTTGGGGGTTTGATCCAGTGGATACTTCGTGAGGCCCATGATTCAAGATATTCTATCCATCCAAGCACCACAAAGATGTATCGTGACTTAAGGCAACATTATTGGTGGGGTGGTATGAGGAGAGAAGTTGCATACTTTGTATCCCATTGTCTTAGTTGCCAGTGAAGGTTGAGCATCTGAGATCTGGTGGTGAGTTTCAGAGATTACCTATTCCGGAGCAGAAGTGGGATCACATCATAATGGATTTTTTAGTAGTGTTGCCTTGGACTTCCATAGGTGTCGATAGTATTTGGGTAATCATTGATTAATTGACCAAATCAGCACACTTCCTTCCTGTTCAGTCTTCATTCAGCGTCAAGAGATTGGCCCGTGTCTACATTCGTAAGGTGGTTCATCTACATGATGTGCCGGTCTCTATTATATTAGATTGAGGGTGCTCAATTTACTTCTAGCTTCTAGAGGACTTTTCAGGAGGAGTTGGGCACCTGCGTTGACCTTAGCGCAACCTTCCACCTGCAGGCCGATGATTAGTCGAATCGTTCTATTCATGTTCTTGAAGATATGTTGTGGGCTTGTATTTTTGAGTTTGGAGGTTAATGGGACCAGTTCTTATGTTTGGCGGAGTTTGCGTACAACAACAACTACCATTCTAGCATCTAGATGGCCTCGTTTAAGGCCTTATATGGTAGGCATTTTCACTCTCTAGTTGGTTGGTTTGAGCCTACAGAGCCTAGACCTCATGATACAAACATGATTTAGGAGGTTTTGGAGTAGGTGAGGGTGATCTAGGAAATAATTTAGATAGCTCAGAGCAGGCACATGAGTTATGCTGATCGCAGGCGGCAGCCTTTGAGGTTTTCAGTTTGTAATAGAGTTTTCCTCTTTGTTCGCCTATGTAGGGCGTGATGAGATTTGGGAGGCGGGGCAAGCTTAGCCCCAAGTATATTGGGCATTTTGAGATCCTTCAGACGGTTAGAGAGGTTGCTTTCTGAGTTATCTTTGCCTCTGATATTTTAAGCTACCCAACAATATTTCATGTTTCAATGTTGCACTGGTATGTTCTTGATGAATCACCTGTGCTTCAGTATGATGCAGTAGTGTTGGATGATCGTTTGACCTTTGTATAGGAGCCAGTTGCCATTCTTGCCAGAGATGTGTGGCAGTTGCGTTCTAGAACCATTCCTGTGGTTAAGGTCAGTTTGAGGCACCGTCCAGTAGAGGAGGCTACCTGGGAGACCAAGCATGATATGTGGGAGTAGTTTCCTGGGTTGTTTAAGCTTTCATGTACTTCTATACTCTTACTTTCACAGATGAAAGTCCTTTTTAGTAGAGGATGTTGTAATGATCTCTAGGTTATTTTTGTGTTTATGCCTCCTTTACTTCATTTATAGCTTTCCTGTAGCGCCAGATAGTTTGGTGACCTGGTTTGGGAGCTTATGAACCTTGAATGGTCATTTTTTATCAGAACTTCAGGAAGATGACATTAGATATCAATTCAAATGAACCATCAGCTTCGGAAGGATCATTTTAGGCTAGTCGCATGTTCAGAATGACTCTCGAGGCTTTTAGTGAGAGTCTGTACGATTACGTGTTTTAACTTTCAAGTTGAGGCGTAAGAATGATTTTAGTCAACATTCTGAGTAAACGAGCTCGGATGAGAATTCCATTAGCACTGTTAGCTCCGGAATGTTGAGTTTGGTCTATTTCGAGGCTTACGGGCAAATTTCGAGTCCCCTTGTGGATTTTGGCTTAAAAGGAGTTTGAGTGTGGGACCCCCTTTTTATCGAGATGATCTCGTATGGAAATTTTAACTTCTCTATTGCGTGCATGGGGTTCCGAATGAATCACGGGCACCCTGTAAGCAAATTCAAAGTTTAAGTAAACCAGCTGAAGTGTTGATATCTGGTGCAGGCTTTTAGCGACAAGAAATCAAACTCTTAGCGAGCATAATTAGACTTTTAGTGACTAGATCTCAGCTATTTATATAGCGAATTTGCAGCCTCATTTCTTATTTTCAAAAGGCGATTTCTCCCTCATTCGATCTCTGATTTGAGTGATTTGAAGTCCTGTGTGATCGTTTGGAGTGTGGATACATGGGTTTGTTATTAGAAGCTATTGAGGAACCTTAATTTGAGGTGAATTTGAGCTCAAAGTTTCTTACATGTTGTTGTTGTGGTTGTTTTCGGGCCTCGGATTGTGTTCAATTTTGGAACACAAGTTGAGGCATAGTTTAAGACTTCTTAACGGATTCAATTTCGGAAATTCAAGAACGGGTCTCACAATTCCCATTTGACTCCAAAATTGGTGTATTTGTATTTTATGTATTTTTAGTGTCTTAATGATTGTATTGATGTTGTGATCATATTTTAGATAGCGTGGCAGTGTTCAGAGGCCGTTCGAAAGGGAAAAGCTTTGGCCTTGTGATTTGGAGCTGATACGTCAAAACTTATACCTCAATTTAGAGGTACAAACGATCGAAGTCAACATATAGAACTCAACTGGAGTTGAGGTCGATCCCACATGGAATTTACTACAGTAATAGTTTTACTGGCACTTTTATTCAATTTTGGTTGATATTTCCAATAATAGAAATAAAATGCAAGAAAGTGAATAATGGGTGTTTGATGTTTTAACACTAAGTGTTGAGTTATTAACACTTTAGTTGAACTGGAGAAATGATATTGTTAAGGTTTTATCAAGTTGTGAATGAGACTAGGGTTGTGTTCCCCATGACATTACTGTTCTCTTATTGTAATGCCCCAGCTTTCCAAGGAATGAAAATGCAAAATTTACCTGTAGGCAGTGACCTACGGAGGCCACTTACAGGCAGTAGAAAGGTTGACGGACCGTAGGTGAGGAGTCGTCAATGGCTCTGTTAATTTCAGTTATTCCTAGTCTCTGAAGTCTGATCTACGGGTAGCAGGATGGTTTGTAAGTCGAATGACGGTCCAAAGAAAGTAACCGTAGATGTCCCCAAGACTTGGTTAAATTCTTGAACCTCAGGTTGTGATCTACGATGGAGGTGTACAGTCTGTAGATGGACCTACCCACCGTAGATTGAAAGCAACATTGCAGTGTCCCAAGATACCAACTCTCTAAATCTTTTGATGGTTCAACAGGACGGTCCGTCAATGAAGGTACGGACCGTAGATGGGCCCCGACAGTTTTAATTAAGGGCTTTTTGGTCCTTTCCCTAGTTAACCCCCTAATTATCTAAGTCAGTTTTACCCTTAATGAAGGTCCCTTATATAGTTTTCTATACCTAAATCACTTCATTCTAACTCATTCCCTAAATTCACCTCTCAAATATTTCTCTTTCTGAAAGAAATTCTTTCTAGCTCAAGGAAGAAGAAGAAGCTAAGTCGTCAATTGAAGATCACCCAATTTCCTCCAATTTCTAGTGGGCTTTGCTAAGGTATGATGGTATTGACCAATGGAGTTGCTTCCTCCATTGGGCTCTCCCTTTTCTTCATGAAATTCATGGTTCAATTCCCTTCAAGCAAGCTAGGGTTTGATCAATTGTTATGGGTTCTTCAAGTATGAGTTCAATTACTAATTTAATACTTTGTAGTGCACGATTTAGCGTGGGTAAAGTTATCTAGTGCACGATCTAGAGTGAATTACATTATTATTTTAAATATTGCATGAACCCCAATGATCCCAAGTAAGTTCTCCCCAATTTGCTAGTCTATGCCTTGATTGTTGGGTTGAGACATGAATTGATGAAATAGAGGGATCATTTATGAAATGGAGCATGAATTGAGTATGAGTTGGGGTTAATTGCATGAAGTTAGCATGTTCAAGTAAAAAACATGATTTTCCTCTTTTATGTGGGTTACTTCAAGTATGACTAAATTGCCTTGATTATGACTTTTAAGAGCTAGCTTGCATTGAATTGCATGGTTTAAAATAAAGGCAACATGAACCCATTAGCTATGAAGAAAGAGCATGATAGAATCATGAAGAAAGAGGCTTATAGAATCAAGCATGTTTTACATGAAATCTATGATATGTGATGTTGAGTCTTGAAAGGGTTTTCTCTGAAAATGCTCAACCTAAGCTTGTGAAAGGTTTTCTCACATGTAAAAGGATTCATAACTTGTTATAAGGTTTGCTTAACTAAAATTGAGTCAAGAGCTTAAAGAAGTTATTCTGGGGGTGTAAGCTTGGACAAGTCCATGAAAGAAGAAACACTCAATGAAGTAAGCTTGGACGTGTCCATGAAAGAAGAAACGCTCAATGAAGTAAGCTTGGACTAGTCCATGGTATGTGAAGTCATGTTTAGCTTTGATTGGCAACCCCAGTTGTGCCTTTCCATGTATATCAATATTTATGATTATATAGTGGAAATTATGCATAGAACCGAATGAACGGGTGACAAGTCCCCATATGTCCTATGCCTATGTGCCCCCATAGGTGGTCTTTAACAAGCCCATATTATATCAGCTTAGCTAGTGGATCCACGTAGGCTATGGTTCAGGATTCTACCTTGGCAAGTAGAATGACCCTTTTTCGGTGCAGGGAAGACACCGGATTCCATGGTCTACAGATTGGGTTGAGGCTTTCCCCACACATTCGGCTTGCACAATGGTGCATGGGTTACTACAAGTAAATTAAAGATAAGAAGAGTAAAAGAAAGATGATCTAGCTTGTTTTGGCCATGGTTTATGCTTTATGCTATTTGCTTATATGCCTTATCATGTTTAGCTTGGCCAATTGCATGTCATGTTTATCTCTCAGTTTCTAGCATGTTTCATGAGTTTATATGCATTGCTATCGTACTTAGTACTTTATTGCGCTAACGCATACTCTTGCCTGCATCAACTTCTTTGGTGTTGGACGTGGCAGTTCTCCTACTCGTGGCTAGAGCATTGACTTAGAGTTGACAAGAAGACTTGGTGAGTCCTCATCTATCCGATGACATAGCCTTGTTGGATTTACTTTAATGTCTTTCCTTATGTTGGATATTGTATTGGGCTGCGTCCCTATCACTTTTAGTCATATTCTATGGTTTTAGAAGGTTTTGAGACATGAGTTGTAGACTTCCTCTGTGTTGAGTAAAGCTTTGTTATAAAAATGCTCTTTTGAACTCTTATTTCTCTATTATCTTTTATGTAATGTATGCTAAGGGCTTGTATGAGGCCTCTCGGCATCTTGTACGCCGTGTTACATCTAGGGGCTACCCTGGGTCGTGATATTTATGATTTAACCCGAATGATTTCCGCTCATTTAAGTCTGATGTTCCTAGCAAGATAGATACATCTAAACACTTCTCAGTCTTATTAGATGTTTTTCCACTCTTTTCTTCTCAGTCTCAGAATGCTTGAAATCTAACCTTTGCTTATTTAGTATAACAGTTATCTGCTTTCGAACTCTAACAAACTACACCACGTATATGGAGTTTGTTCTCGCTTTATCTCAATCATTACTTTTCTCTTGAACAAGTAAGGAGTACCAGCTGTCTCTAATGCGTGCACTCATTAGAGATTAATAATTTTGAAAGAAAAAACAACATCGACAATTAAGCTGCTCATTTTATCAAGAAACATAAAGGAAAACAATATTGACTACATAATAATATGACTTACAATAATAGAATTCCATATGTTTCTTGAATGTTGATGCTAAACCAAGAATAATAAAATCCAGATAAAAAAAATAATAGTAACAAAGATTAACTGATGTTTAAGTTTCGAAGATAGAGTTTCTCCTCTCACAAAATATTCAAAAACAATTGATAATTAAAGATGCCCCAAAATCATAAACTCTAAATGATTTAAATAGTCTGTGAAAACAAGTCCTATTCTACTTAGGACTTTTCTATCGCCAGCCTCCATGATTGACTTTACGAGTCGTGTAATGTTGTACGGCTCGAATAATGCTTCGTGGTCCAGACTTAAATTCTCCTATTGTACGTCTCCACGAGAAAGATCGCGGTGCATCATGTGCTCCACGGATCGTGGAGAGTATCGTAGATCAGTGTTTGGCAAAACACAATCAACCTTCACTTGGTTCAACTTCATGAGACATTATACAACTCGTGCTTTGCTTCACAACTCGTCAGACTGGTCGTGGTCTTCACTTGGGCGCAAATTCCATAGCATCACCACGAGTCATCAGACGACTTGTGGTCCTGATCAAGGCCTGTCAAGAGCTTCCTGATAGGCTGCCTTCATCTCATTTTCATTAATTCCTTCTATCTTTTGATGGCAAGTGTTTTACCTGTACTAACACCAAAGAAAACATCATATCCACATAGAAACACTTGATTCATCGCTTTAATCTTTTGTTTTGAGCATCAAAACTGCCGTGAAATCACGACACATCAACACGCTAAACTTAGATCATTGCTTGTCTTCAAGCAATAAAAAGAAAACACTCTAACGCTCAAAACACAAAACACCTACAAAGATGTAGCAGCTCTCTCAACAACAACCCTATCTGAATTCGACATGCAAGAATCAATGGATGACATTTTATTACACACAGTCGATCATGATTAAGCTAGTACCCACAATCAGTTCGGTTAATCAACTATCAAATGAAACCATAGTGCCCTCACAATAAAGAAATCCCTCACATATGATATTTTGGGATTGATAGCTATTCTAAACCTCCAAAGGAACTCTAACACTGCAAGTATTCAGACCATAGGCTTGCCTTTGCTTTCTACGCTTCAACCATCAAACAACAATAATAGGATCACTATAGGATTTTTATTGGCTTGTAGCGTTGGCTCGGGTTAGGGATTGGAACATTTGGTCTATAAGTGACTATTACCCTATTTCTCCAAAGTTCTTATCAGCACAACTCTTGTTCAAGTAGTCCAATCTTTCTTTATTTCAGTACATCCTGGTACCTGCGTCTTTCCTTTTATGCTACTTCTTTTTGCATTTTTCTTTTTCTTTTTCTCTCTTTTTTTAGAACAACCATTTGCATTTTGGTTTCGTCCCTTCTGAGTAACCAAGGATATGATCCCGCTACACTTTTTCTTTTCATTCAGTTCATGACCACCCTCAACTTAAGCTTTTGACTCGAGTTATGGCATCGTGCCTTTGGAGAACCAAGGGTACGATTTCACAAGGTGAGAATAAAATTATCATCCAGGCTCAAATAAGGTTCAAGTGTCTATGATTTCATTTGGTAGTGTTTTTGTTTAAATTGGACTAACTTAAAAAATGGCCTATGATCCTTTCCTATCCAGTCATTCAACTATTTCAGCAAGACTACTCAGGCAGGTTCTAGCTTCTACATACAACATTAGTCTTTAAGAAATCCTCACACCCACATGGCACATGTTTACAACTCCAGTCTTTCAGTTAACTAATTTAGGTCCTAACTAGCAAAGATCAACACACACATATATGAGATGTCACACAAAGAGCCTTACAGTCAAATCTCAAACTCATGGTTGTTTTATGTAGTTTCACCCACATTCAACATTTAGATGCTAATCAAACCAAACAATGACTAAACAACGAATGAAACACTGCTGCGTTCATAAAAACAAAAACAAAACAAAAACAACTTTTCAAAACAAGAGCTAACCTTGGTGTACTAACACCTACTGACAGGTTGCTCGAGCACCCCCTCCCCACAAAAATCAACTTTGTCCTCAAAGTACAAAATACTAAGGTTGGGAGGAGTGGTCATACCAACAACGCCCTAAGCGTCGGGATCCACAGTGATGTTGGCACCCTTAGCACTGGGTGCGCTCTCAGGTGCAGAAACTGAATCTGGACGGGTGCTATCCACAGGAGTAGGGAGCTCACTACCGGAGGCATGAGACCTCATCGCATCATGCTGCCGCTGCTTCAATGCTTCCTTATCTCTAGAAGGTTTACTGGACTCCTGTCTTCTCTTCTCTTCTCTAGAAAGCTCATCATGCTCTGCTACTGAACTTGTCTCTTTTTCTTTTCCTTTGGCCGTCTCAGGTCGAACTAAGTCACCCAAAATGTCACAAACTGTTGATGCTACAGGAGGCATGCTAAACAAATTTATCTAGGAATCTTGCATGACTGGTAGAGGTACAATGACCAGCTTCTTCGTAAGCTTGTCAATATCCATCTTCATAGCAGCCATCTGTACCTTTATAGCTTCACCATCTATGGAACTCACAGAACTTAACCGGTTGTTGACATGAGACTCTAAGCCATCCATCTTGTTCTTAAGTACAGAAACCTCCCGACGAAGTTCATCCCACAGGCGCTGCTCCGCACTGTGGACATGACCCTGAACCACCTGTGGTAGTCTTTCGACTACCTGATCTAGTATAACCCGAGTCTGTCTCTGCTCTGCAATATACCTCTCAATAAATATGGTGGGTAAAGAAACAAAAGTACTTGTAGCATTAGAAGTTGGAGCTGGTGTGGGCTACACTCCCTCAGCTGCCGGAGTTGTCCCTTCCCTTTGCTCACTAACTCCATCGGTGTGCGTGGTGTCAACCGGTATATGTGGCAAAACTACCAATGGTGCTACCGGGCCTCCTCTCGAGCCATACATCTGATTTGTCACGTCTCTGATCTTAGATACTGTTGTAAGTTTATCTGCTTCCACATATATATCTATCATCTTATTAGGTGGTACTGAGGCACTGCTGCATAATCTTCTTATTATACAAGGAAAAGGTAGCCCCACTCTTTCATTCAAGGAACAATCTCGCATCTATGTAGAAATAATCCAGCCCACATTTAATGAATACCAGACATAATTCAAGCTATTAAGGATGCTTGTAGGGTGATAGGGTGTTATCATTTCCTATCGGCTGCAACTGTGTGTGTACGAATGCCTACCAGACCTTTGCTGGAAATGTTAGCGATGCCTTGGTTATATGTACCTATGGGTTAGTCACCCATGTCACTACTTCACCTTCAATGGCAATAGTTCTAGCAATCCACTTCATGATGCTCTCCTTAGTGACTGGATCATTCATCTCAACTTCACTAGTGACAGAGTGGTAACGACCCTCATATAATCCTACAGCCGTAGGTACAGTGTACTCTCGTCCATGTAAAAACCTGTTGATTGTCGCCTCTGAAATATCAACTCCTTGACCTCGAACAATCACCTCCTCTAATGGTCCGAACTCTAATGCCGTTGCCTTCTTCTCTCATTTGGATGATTCGACAGTAGCCATATTCATTAACATGGCTGCATATGAGGCATATAACTCTTTGGTTAGATGCTTCCCAACCTGTCCTGGCTTCTTAGTCATCCATTCAAAGTGATGCTGTTTAAACAAGCTATGAATTTCTGGGAACGCCTATTAATCAGCCTCTACAACTCTTCTTTCTGGTACAATAGGTTGTCGGCCCATACCACTTGATCTTGACACTATTCCCCTATCAAAGATCTCCTGTAAACCTGAAACTGCCCATGTATTTTTGATGACATCAATGAGTTGTTGTTGAACTATTTGTTCAGCTTCACGTTCTTTAACAAATATCACTACCGAGTCATTGGTATCACTGGTATCACTATCCTCCTGACTATCTCTTTCTTCTTCCTCAATCCCCACTGCAGAAGGATTAGTAGCTGAAGCCGAGATGTGCTGTCAGACTCCTGCTCACTCCCAGAGCCACTTCCTTCCTCTTAAGACAGGGAAGAGGTAGGGGTACGCTGGTCTACTTCTCTAGCTGTTCGAAACCTCGTTTCGCGCAGAGAGTTTTGTTCTATCTCAGTGTTAACTTGGACCCCAGGACTACCAGATTCTTCGCTACTAGAACTTGATTCTTGAGAAGCAGGCGGTGATGTCCGTGCTGACTTTCATCTTGCTTTTGCCATTGTACCTGTGATGATACGAGTTAGAACTAGTAGAATCAAACGACTACACGAATGGGTACTCAGACTTCCCTTGTGTAATTATACAAGATGAAGCCTTAACTTAAGAATGTCATCACTCAATCTATCATTGGGAAGGGCCATGCTAAAAATGAAAGATTGAAATAAGAAAAGAAGAATATTTATTTTTATAATTTTTTTTAATAGACGAGAGACTGTACGGTTCATGGGATGCACCACTGCTCGTATTAGTCCTCGTGAAGGGTCTGGGAAATGCAATTTCGCTCAAGTGTGATGTACGAGAGGCTTCACGAGTCGTAAAGCTCTATATGTCCCATGAAAACTCACGTGAACTCACACTTGAGTCTTTTCACTCATACCCTTGACCCTGAAAATATACAAAAACAACCAAGAGAAGGCCAAGTTGCCCACACTCCCCACTTTAGTATGATTAACACAAATCCCTAGCAACCTATTCACGTGATTATCAATTAATATAGGGGTTGTAAATTCTAACCCAATTTTAGACACATACACACCCTCATTTCTCATAATAATTCAAGACTATGGTGACATGATAAGCACAAAGTAGTTCTTTAACTTGATTTCTATAAGATCAAAGTGGTATCAAGTAAAGGTGAAAAACTGACCTCAACTTTAACACCACTTCTTGCACAAAGAAGAAGAAGAAGATTCTTGCTTGTAAGTTCTTTTCAAATATTGAATTTAGATCTAAAGGATTTATGTGATCTCTTTATAAAGGGGATTATAGACTCTTAACATGCTAAGAAACCGTTAGAAATTCAAGTGGGGGTGATGAATGTGGCTTTTGGCGCTTGCACTGACCCTAGTTTAATGTTTTGGGCCGACATGGGTCGGGTCAAGGTCATAGTGCCGACCTGACCCAAACGAATCGTGAAGTTGCTCGTGAAGAGAACTATGACTTGTGACATGGCCCGTGAATCAGACTTAGAAAATAGTTACTTATCTAGCTGTTCACGAGAGGCATGACAAGGCGTACAATGCTATATATCTTGTGAAGCCAGTCGTGAACTTGACTTTTCTGAAATTTAGCACTCCTCGCACTGTGCTAACACATACATAGGCCGTATAGTGTATCACGACCCGTGTACTGTGTCGTGAAGTGCTCTTGGGTTTTTACTCTACCTGCACACATGAACAAACGATGACACTCTAACACTAAAATCATGCATAACT
This sequence comes from Solanum appendiculatum, assembly GCA_018342035.1. NCBI lineage: Eukaryota > Viridiplantae > Streptophyta > Magnoliopsida > Solanales > Solanaceae > Solanum > Solanum appendiculatum. The sequence goes on along the minus strand of JAGDQO010001616.1, from coordinate 598,176 downwards.
TTAAACTACTATGTACAATTATACCTTGGGTTGCCTCCCAAGTAGCACATAATTTAATGTCGCGATGCTACGTAGGGTCCTTGATTACTCAGACTTCATCAAGTTTACATTCCTCAATGATCTTCACATCCTCTAGGACTCCATTGTATGCTTTGACTCATTAACCATTTGCCTTGAACCTTTAACCTTTCTCAATTTCAAGTTCAACGGCTCCCGATTGAAACACTTGAGTGACTTTGAAAGGTCCAGACCACTTGGACCTCAATTTACCTGGAAATAGATGTAGCCTCGAGTTGAACAACAATACTAAATCACCTGGACTGAAGGTTCTCTTCTCAATATGCTTATAATGATATAGCTTCATCCTTTCCATGTATAAGGCTGATCGCTCATATGCTCTCAAACGAAATTCATCAATTTCAATTATTTCGTAAAATCTCATATTCCCGCTTCACTCCAATTCAAATTTAACTTCTTTAGTGCCCAAAGTGCCTTATGCTCCAACTCTACAGGAAAATGACATGCCTTTCCAAACACTAACTAATATGGTGACATACCAATGGGTGTCGTGAAAGCTGTCCGGTATGCCCATAGAGCATCATCCAACTCTCTTGCCCAATCCGTTATATTGGCATTTACTATTTTTGCCACTATTGCTTTTATTTCCTTGTTGGACACCTCCACTTGACCACTTGTTTGTGGATGATAAGGTGTTGCCACTTTGTGCTGTTTCACCCCATATTTGGCTAAAAGTGTGCTAAGCACTTTATTACAGAAATGTGATCCGCCATCGCTGATAATAGTTCTAGGTGTGCCAAGCCTAGATAAAATATTTTTCTTCAGAAATCCAGCTACACTCTTACCATCATTCTCTGCCAATGCCAACGCCTTAACCCATTTTGACACATAATCAATTGCCACCAATATTTATCTTTGTCCGTATGAGCTCACAAATGGTCCCATGAAATCAATCCCCCAAACATCAAATAATTCAATTTCCAGTATGAGAGTCATAGGGAGTTCATGACGACGGGAGATAGAGCCTTGCCTTTGACACACATCACAACCTTTCACCTAGTCAAAAGCGTCCTAATGAATGGTAGGCCAATAGTATATGCTTTGGAAAACCTTGTGAGCAGTGCAGGTACCCCCATGGTGTCAACCAACAAATGATGAATGACATGCTTCAAGAATGCTCAACATTTAAGCTTCTGGTACACATCGCCTGATAATATTATCCGCACACACCATGTACAAGTAAGGCTCACCCCAAAAAAACTTACCAACATCGTACATGAACTTCTTTCTTTGTTGATAAGTCAAACCTTCAGGCATCAAGTCAATGACAAGATAATTCGTAAAGTCAGCAAACCAAGGAATAAGATCAAGAGTAACGGCTAATACCTGCTTTTCTGGGAATGAGTCATCAATGTCTAACTCAGCTTCTTACTTCTTCTCTGCCTCCAGTCTAGACATGTGATCGGCCACTTGATTTTCATAGCCCTTCCGATCTTTAACTTCGAAATCAAACTCCTGTAACAACAGTACCCACCTTATCAATCTCGGCTTTGCATCTTTCTTCGCCATCAAATATCTCAATGCTGCATGATCAGTGTGGACTATCACTTTAGTTCCCAGCAAATATGCTCTAAATTTCTCAAAAGCATACACTACTGTGAGCAATTCTTGCTCCGTAACAATGTAATTTCTTTGTGCTCTATTCAGGGCCTTGCTCGCATAGTAGATCGTATGGAACATCTGATTCCTCTTCTGCCCTAAAACAACCCCTAGCGCAACACCACTTGCATCACACATTACCTCGAATGGCTCTGGCCTATCAGGACCGATGATCACTGGAGCTGAGATCAATTTCTCCTTCAAACTCTCAAACGCTCTGTTGCTTGCTTGATAATGCTCAGCTACACCTATCACAATTCAAGATGTAGGTGGTCGTTAGCAATATAAACCCAACGAGGAGTTGGGGCCGATCCCACGAGGAATGGCACAAAGTATAGAATTCAAATATGAAGTACTAAAGTGATCTAGCCTTTTGTAGAGGTAAGCAAATGAATTCATGCATAAAGTAAATCATCTAGGTTTTAATTATCAACAGAAAAGGGTTTTAAAATGATTGATTTCAACAAGCACGAGTTAGAGAAAGATTTAACCAATGAAGATTTTGGTACCTTAGGGATGTGTGAGTGTTCAAATACAAATTCCACTGAATGGGTCACTATGAATTGCTTAAGAATGCTGAAACATAATGGGCAAGCAAGATAATAATCATGATACCTATTTCACAACCAACTACTATGCTTTCAATTGGGTTTTGCCAAACCCCAACAGGCTATACAAATTGAGCACAATCATAAACCTTAATTAAACTCACATTAACAAGCTGAGTAGTACAAGATAACACTCATACAATTATCAGTTAATAATTCCACTCAATTGCACCTTCAAAAAGCATACAAAGAGATATAAACTAGAATTGAATTTGCAACTTCAATTCAAATGATAAAAACATGAATTATAAATTGAACCCATTCTATTTCAACATTTAATTCAACAATCTATAAGACCCATAAGCAAATTAGGCATTTGAACACATAATCATACCCCTAAGGCAATGGGGTCTTAGCCAATCATAGTAATGATGAAGAGATAGTTACAAAAAACATTAGCCATTGGTTTCCAAGTCTTTAAACAACAATTACAATCAGCTAAAATTTACCCAAAGTTCAATTCCCAAGAAATCACAAGATTAGTTCATAAAATCCCTTAAAGGGCAATGTACTTTCTAAGTTTTAGTTCTAGTTCTTCTCCCTTGGCATTCTCCTTTAAATTCAATTCAATTAAAAAATTTCTATTTATACTTTCCCAAAAACTCCACACGATTTGAATTTCAGGGTAATTCTACACTCGCCCTTCCTCTCGGCGATGCGCCGAGTTGCTTGATCTCGCCCTTCAATTCTTGATTTCAATACTGATTTCATTCTTGAAAATTAGGCGGTGTGCATCGGGCTCTCCATTTTGATCGGTGACGCGCGGAAGGGTCCTTCAGCTCGCCAACTTAACCTGGATTCACTCTTTGCTTGCTGGAATTTTAGGTGAGGCTTCGTTCACTCGGCGACTCGCCGAGTTACCTTTCGCGAGCCTCAGCCTTCTTTTTCTTTCAACTTTTGCATTCTTTTGGCTTCTTTGTGCATTATGTTGCCCTTGGCTTATTCCAGGTCCTTCATTCTGCACACAAACGATTTAACATTAGTTATAGGTGCAAAATGGGCATTAAGGACACTAATTTTTCACAATCGAAGCTGTAAATGAGTCAAATCTACCAGCTCATCAATACCCCCAACTTAAACTTTTGCTTGTCCTCAAGTAAAACAAGAGATCAACAAACTCAATAGGAATTTCTACAAGTAGTGCTGCTTGAGAACTCACATGAAAGTGCACACAAGGATTAATCTAAGATAAGGGGATCAAACATACACCAAAAGCACAAATTCTGACTAGACATCATCAGTTAAAGTCTATGCTCACAAGTGCTTACTTAAAACGCAAACTTATGCCCAAAAAGACATTCGAATGCCCTTACATCAAGAAGGATTCCACTCTCAAGCCCAAGTTCAACTAAAATTCGATACTTTGGAATCAATACAACACTCACACTCTCAAAAGAGAAAGAGTTTGCACAACTTTGCCCATAGGCTTGCCCGAGTTTTCAATCTAACCATCACAAGGTTCATGTAAGTTCACAAAGGACTTTAGAGGCTTGTAACGGGGCTGAGGTTCAAGGTATGGCCATTTTTGGGTTAGTGGATTTACCTTCATGAAGCATAGTTTCCATTTCACTTTTTCTTCCCTTTCTCTCAATCATTTCAATTTCACAACTGATCCTTTTTCACTTTGAAGAGCATAAATCATTTCTATGAACACCCCCTCTTTTATTTTCACTTCCATGCACAATGATACTATTTTATTCACATTTCTTCTTTTCTTTTCTTTTCAGCTTCGTCTCTTCTTCCCCCTTTTTTTATAGAGGGTTTCCATTTTTTTCTTTCACAATCAGCCTTCCAAAAGATCAGGATTACAAACCTTAAGCTCAGTTTCCCTCTTTATTCTCACCACACCCCCAACATAGGCTTTTCGCCTAAGTTGGCTATTCAATTGACAAATACTTCATGAAGGTTATAGGTATGAGAGACAAGGTATTTTCACACAAAAGGCTAAGGTTCTTGGGTTTATGGTTCAATCAAGGAGAAGGATAGGCTCAAATGGTGCCAAGCTGGATTCACACCCTCACAAGGTAGTTCACAAAGGTTTAGCAATTAGGTTCACCCTCGAAAAATTTTATGCCTAAGATCATCTCCGACACTCATCAATGCTTAGTCACACGGACTACCAGCGAAAGTTCTAGGCATCATCATACACACTTTTCAAGTAAACCTCACCACACAAGGCATTCAATCACAATTGTAGATCACACCTCTATGAGTCAAGCTTGCGTGCAACGGTCATTGCAAGACTCACCATTAACAATTTGCTAGTTTCAATAAGAGGCTAAGGGTTTACACAAGACTATGCAACTCCAATTTTCCTCGTTAGACTCAAACCAACATATTGTTCAATCAAGAGCACTATTCAAGTCATCGATATTGAGCACAATTGATACTCAAAAGTACACGAGAACTGCAATCATGCATTTAGCACAAAATCGACAATGAAAAGCAAAGAGAGATATCGTGAAAACTCAAAACCATTTCATTCAATTAGAGAAATACCCAAAATAACAATCAATGGAAAAAACAACTAAACTCATATCCAAAATAACAAACACCACCCCACCAAAAAGACAAACAGTGTCCTCAATGCGAAATAATAAAATAAACATACAAACAAAAGATAAGAGAAGTGCAATAGAAAGTCCCCTGTCCTGCTATGCTGGGGGCATGTCCTCAGCCTGGGCATTAGTACCCGGTGCTCTCTCCTCGTTCTGGTGGGTCCCACTCGACCCGATCATCAAAGTTTCCCAGAGAAACGCATCAGTGGTAGCTTGAACCAGATCCCCCTCTAGGTCCTCGAGGTCAGCATACACCTCTCTATCCTGCAAAGCAAAATCCTCCTCATCCATCTCAGGTGCAACAGATACACCGTCATCATTAACAGTGGTGGCAGGAGGAGGAACATCAACACTTGTACCATCAGTCACAACCACGCTACCGCAAAGTATGGTAATATCAGTGGACTTCAGCTCGTCCACATATCTCCTCAAACCTGTGATCTCAGTGCGGATGGTGGTCAACTCTGTGAAGCTGCCCTCACGCTGCTCACATGCCTCGACTCTAGCGGTGAGGGCTGCCAAAATATCTCCATGTGATGTAATGAGCGGTGTTGATCAGCTAAATCAGTGCGGATAGGGCCAAGGACGGTAGCTAAAGCCGTCTCAATCATGCCCGAGACCGCTGCCTCAACTTGAGAAGCTCTCACATCGACTAAGTGCGCAAGATGCCCCATCTTGATAATCATGGCCTGAGTTAAAGGCCAGGTGCTAGGGGCTGAAGATGGAGCAGTGGAAGAAGAGGGGCCTAGTGTAGGGACAGAAGTGGCATGATCATCCGGAACAGGCGTACCTGACGGCTCAAGTACAGGAGTGGGAGAACCCGTCTCCATGGCATCAACATCCACTGCCGGAGACGTATCAACTGGGGGTCTCCTCCTCCTCTCTGCCTCATCCTTTAAAAACTCGACCTCAATCCTCCGAATGCTGCAAGACGAGGTCGAAGTGACCTCAACATCCATCTTCTTGTCGAATGGCATACCAGCCCGCCTGCACATCAAAATCAACCTATACCCATGCCCAATTTCATCTCGGGGTACTCATACTTCTCCAAATCACATTGAAAACAAAAAAACAACGATTTGACCCTAAGAAAGACATCACCCAATCCATCATTGGGCAATTTTAAGCCATTTTATTGAATTTGGTGCTACTCAGACTTCGCCCAATGAATAAACAACAACCCACAAACAATCAATTCAAAAACCCAAATCACAAAGCCTGAAATAAAAAAAACTTGGCATTCAGGAACTCAAATTAAATCGACAAGGCTATTATTGGCAATCAAGGCATGCGAGCACACATAAAATTAGGTACCAAAGTATGCGCAATTGGTATTGACAATTAATAGCGAACACAAATCGGAAATCTCAAAAACTAACCTCAAGGCCGAAATTGCAATGCATACACGAAGAAAATGGGGGCGGGGACACGTCCAAAGCACTCCTACTAGCAACAGACGGCAACAAAATGTGAAAAAGAAATATATGCAAGAGTGCGGCTGTGTGAGGATATGAGGGAAATTTCAAGGGTGATGAAAATTTGAATTTGAAAGATTAAAAGCCCTTCAGTTCGCGCCCTAAAGGGTGAGGCGACTAATGTCGCTGTTCCACTCGGAGATGTACCGAGAGGAACCTTTCCTCGCCGAAAGGTGCAGAAAGCTAAGCCATCATTCATGTCCGGAGGGGGAGCTAGATTGGGCTCGCCGATCTGCACGGTGACGCACCGAATGGTGCAAAACCTTGCCTATTATTCCAGAGTAGCTTCCAACTTTAACCTGCAATTATTGATTAATTTAGGCGATCCTGGGGGCAATTGGGCGATGCGTCGATTTGACCAACCCCTTGCCTAGTTGCATCTTCTTGAAATTTCCAACTCCAACCTACACACTCAACACACGTTATTCAAAATACTAAAGGAAAGCTTGGGTTTCCTCCCAAGAAGCGCCTTATTTAACGTCGTGGCACGATGTGAACATGCATTGAAGCATTGTCCAAGTACACAACATCAATCAATCGCACAACGGGAGCTTCTCCAAAATAGAGTTTCAGCCTTTGTCCATTAACTTTAAAGAGAGACCCGTTATCAACTTGAACTTCAATAGCTCTGTTGTCAAACACACGGGCAACCTTAAAAGGCCCAGACAACTTAAACTTCAGCTTTCCCGGAAATAGCCGCAAACAAGAATTGTAGTGTAACACACAATAACCTACCCTAAATTCTCGATGAAGTATTCTTGCATCATGCCACTTTTTATTTTTCTCCTTATACAGAGCAGCACTTTCAAAAGCTCAAAGCTGAAATTCCTCCAAAGCATGAAGTTGGTCAACCCGACTTTTGGAGGCAACCTCCCAGCTCAAATTTATGCTTTTCAAAGCCCACAAGGCTTTATCCTCAAGTACCACCGGGAGATGACATGATTTGCAGAACACCAATTGATACAGCGACATACCAATTTGTATTTTTAAAGTAGTGTGATTGGCCCACAAAGCATCCTCCAACCTTTGTAACTAATCAGAATGATTTGCATTCACGGTTTTGGCAAAAATTTCTTTAATTTCCCGGTTGGACACTTTAACCTGGCCATTTGTTTGCGGATGGTAAGGGCTGGCAACTTTGTGCCTTACTCCATACTTACTTAGTAGTGATGAGAACAATAGGTTGCAAAATTGCGAACCTCTATCACTAATAATTGCCCGAGGTGTACCAAACCTTGTAAAAATATATCGCTTAAGAAATGTAATGACACTTCTCCCCTAATTGTTGGGTAAGGCCACAACTTCCACCCACTTCGACACATAATCAACGGCCACCAAAATGTATTTGTTACCAAAAGAACTCACGTAAGGACCCATAAAATCAATTCCCCACACTTCAAACAGTTCAACCTCAAGGATGGGAGTAAGGGGAAGCTTGTGTCTTCGTGACACACCTCCTTGTTTTTGACATATACTACACCTGCGGACAAAAGAATTTACATCTTGATACAGTGTTGGCCAATAATAGCTACTTTGCAGCACCTTTGCCGCTGTTCGTACCCCATTGTAGTGGCCACCAACTAGAGATGCATGGAAGGCAACAAGAATAGCGTCAACTTCGACTTTCGATACACATTTCCAGATTATGTGATCAGCACACTCCCGAAACAGATAGGGTTCATCCCAAAAATATCTTTTGCATCAAAACGAAACCTCTTACACTGATAGAACGTTAGCCCATCAAGAAGAAGTCCACACACTACGTAGTTGGCAAAATCAACATACCAAGGAGTGGAGTTTTTAGATACCACCATGACCATCTCATCAAGAAAAGCTTCCTCAATATCCATGTCACCTGACACAACGACACTCGTTTCAAGTCTCGAAAGATGATCAACCACTTGATTTTCGCATCCTTTCCGATCTTGGACCTCAAAATCAAACTCTTGTAAGAATAACACCCACCGAATCAGTCTTGGTTTGGCATCCTTCTTAGCCATTAAGTAACGGATGGCTGCATGGTCAGTGTGCACCACTACCCTAGTCCCCAACAAGTAAGCTCAGAATTTCTCAAAAGAGTACACTACAGCCAACAACTCTTGTTCGGTAACAGTGTAGTTCCTTTGAGCCACATTTAAGGTTTTTCTTGCATAGTATATCGGATGAAATAGCTTACCACTACGTTGACCAAGTACAACACTCAAGGTGATGCCACTAGCATCACACATCAACTCGAATGGGCTACCCAAATCCGGAGCAACAATAACTGGAGCCGACACAAGTTTCTCCTTTAGACACTCAAAAGCAATCATACATGCTTCATCAAATATAAAAACACTGTCATTCTCAAGAAGCTTGCAAGGAGGATGAGCTATCTTAGACAAATCCTTTATAAACCGCCGATAGAAACCCGCATGGCCTAAGAAACTTCGGACACCCTTAACTGAGATAGGAGGGGGTAATTTTGCAATAACTTCAATCTTTGCCTAATCCACTTGTATACCTTTCCCTGAAATCTTGTGCTCCAAAACAATCCATTCTTTTACCATGAAGTGACACTTCTCCCAATTAAGTACGAGGTTTGTTTCGACACATCTCTTTAAGACTCGGCCCAAGTGTTCAAGGCATTCTTATAATGAGTCCCCAACTACGAAAAAATCATCCATAAAGACCTCCATCGAATCTTCAACCATATCAGCGACAATAGACAACCTACACCTTTGGAATGTTGTCGGTGCATTACACAACCCAAAAGGCATTCGCTTAAATGCAAATGTTCCATAGGGACAAGTGTATGTAGTTTTGTCTTGATCCTCCGGGGCTATGGATATTTGATTGTAACCGGAATAACCATCAAGGAAGTAATACCATCCACGCCACGCCAATATATCAAGCATTTGGCCCATAAAGGGCATTGGAAAATTATCTTTCTCAGTTGCCGAATTAAGCTTCCTATAGTCCATGCACACACGCCAACCGGTAACTGAATGCATTGGTACAAGTGCACCTTTCTCATTCGGGACCACGGTCATACCACCCTTCTTTGGGACACATTGAACCGGGCTTTACCCACTTGCTATCTGCAATAGGGTAAACCACACCTGCATCTAACCACTTGATGATTTCCTTCTTAACTACTTCTTGCATTGGAGGATTTAACCTCCTTTGGTGTTCGACACTAGGTTTACAATCAGCTTCCAACTGAATCTTGTGTGTGCAAATACAGGGAGGGATCCCCGCAATATTAGCAATTGTCCATCCGATAGCTTTGATAAATCTTTTTAACACACTAACAAGTGCTTGAACCTGCCTTTCAAGTAGGTCAGCTACAATGATTACCGGCAAGGTATTGTTTGCCCCCAAAAATATGTATCGAATATGAGAAGGAAGAGTTTTCAACTCAAGATTCGGAGGTGCTTCAATGGATGGCTTCGCGGGAGGACATCTCTATTTTTCAAATCAATTTCAAGCTTCGAAGGTGTTTTCGAGTAAGAACCTAAATCCATTAAAGTAGCCACCACTTCATCATAATCTTGGATCTCTTCCCATCATAGTTAAATAGGACAACAACTAAAGATTCACAAATACAAGAAATTTCACCAATAATAGCAACCGCTTCATCAATCACATCAATAACAGACACCGCATGGATATCATTGGGTTGTTTCATAGACTTACATACATTAAAAATGACTTCCTCCTCATTAACTCAAAATTTCAAATCGCCACTCTCCACATTAACCAAAGCTCTTCCGGTAGCCAAGAATGGTCTACCAAGAATAATCGGGATCTCGGCATCCATCTCATAATAGAGAATAACAAAATCTACCGGATAAATGAACTTATCAACCTTTACCAAAATATCACACAGAATACCAATAGGTCGCTTAATAGAACGATCCACCATGAGAAGTCGCATTGTGGTTGACTTAGGCTCGCCTAGCCCAAGTTGCTTGAAAATAGCATATGTCATCAAGTTGATACTAGCTCCCAAATCAGATAACACTTTGGCAAACTTGAACACCCCGATAGTACATGGTATTATGAATGCTCCCAGATAATCTTTTTAAGCAACAACATTTCACATGATAGAGCTGCAACTATGGGATACCTCAACCATTTCATAGTCCATATTTCTCTTCTTCGTGACCAACTCCTTCATAAACTTAGCATACCCCGGCATTTTAGGTAATGCATCCACCAGTGGAAGGTTTATAGAGAGAGATTTAAAAATATAGAGAAACTTTTGGAATTTTGCATCATCATCTCTCTTCTTCAACCTTTGTGGGAAAGGTGGTTTAATATTAGGCAACGGCTTTGGAGCAACTGATTTAGACACATCCCCCACCTTTGATGTAGTAGTTCCACCGGGTGTCACCTAATTCGTTGAATCAACATCTTTGTTGGGTACACCATTGTGTACAACATCATCATCCCCATTAGCCTCAACCACATCACTACCCACAACTTTTCAAATTCGAGTCACTACAGCCATACACCGAACATTCTCATTCTTTGGTTAGCCAATGTGTCACTAGGAAGGCCACCATTTGGTCTTTGATGCAATTTAGTGGATAATTAAACCATTTGTGATTCCAGATGTTTAATAGAAGTAGAGTGAGAAGTCACCATTTGATTTAGAGAGGAGAAATCAACCTTCATCTCTTTAAGTACTTTGTCCGAACCTTCCACCTTGTGCAAAATACGAGCAAGCATATCTTTAGTTCTAAAACTCTCAGGATCAGTCTTTGGTATGGTAACTTTAGGACGATCATATGGAGGGGCATATTGATCTCTCTCACCATCTCTCCAATTGGCACCTCGATCACACCACTCCCGATTATCTCTCCAACCACCACCTTGCTCTTTGTTCCAACCTTGATTCCCGCCCAGCTTTTGATAGCTCAGACGAGAACCTACCATTTGATTCGACACAAATTGGACTTCTTCGTTGTACATGGTTTCAAATGCAACTTCATCTGTACTCGTAGCAACTGCGTTAACAGCTTTGGATCCTGTACCCATGACATGCTTTGTTAACAAATCCATCTGAGTCATCATCTTGGCCATATTCGCATCACGCTATGGTCTTTCTCAATTTTCTCCTTAGCCATTCTGACTACAAGAGGTGATACTAGGTCTTCTCTTGTGTGCCAAGACCGGTTGATTTTGGTCATATCATCAAGAAGTGCCGACGCAATAGGAAACGGTTGTCTCATGATTCCACCTTGAATTAAACGATCGGCAATAGACTTGTTTACCGAATCAAGGCTACGATAGAAGTATTGCAACAACACATTTTCAGGCAACCCATGAGGAGGACATTGTAGAAGAAGCTTTTGAAATTTGAGCCATGTCTCATAGATTGGTTCACCATCAAGTCTCTTGAAGTTCGGAATACCATCTCTCAATTTCACCATCTTAGAAGGGGGAAAGAATCGTTCAAGAAATGCTTCCGTTAATGCCACCCAAGAGGTAATTGAACCTCTTAGTAATTCAGCCAACCACTTCGTTGCCTCCCCATTTAGAGAGAAAGGAAACAACCCAAGTCGAATTGACTCTTGAGAGATGTTCTTGAATGTGAAAGGGCTGCACACAACAAAAAAGTTCTGAAGATGTTCATGTGGATCCTCATGAGCAAATCCTCTAAATGAGCCTTTGATTTGCAACAACTGAAGCATAGTTTCGGTCACATGAAAGATGGCGTTACCCACAGTAGGGGGCAAACATATAGCCCCAACACTTCCCACTTGAGCTACATTGAAGTCATTCAGATTACCAATGTCATCATTCACATGACGTATCTCATCATTCTTTACAACAACACTATTAGCATAACTCATGTAGTCACCTATTGAAAATAAACAACGAAAAGACTAATAGGTTAATTCGACTACAATCAAACTAATTCACTCAAATACGTCGATACAAGAATTCTAAATGACATTCCCCGACAACGGCAATATTTTTGATAACGCTCAACTAAACCAATCACAACTCAAGATGTAGGCGGTCATTAGCAATATAAACCCAACGAGGAGTTGCAGTCGATCCCTCTAGGAATGGCACATAGTATAAAATTCAAATATGAAGTACTAAAGTGATCTAGCCTTTTGTATATGTATGCAAATGAATCGATGCATAAAGTAAATCATTTAGGTTTTAATTATCAACAGAAAGAGTTTTAAAATGATTGATTTCAACAAACACGAGTTAGAGAAAGATTTAACCAATTAAGATTTTGGGACCTTAGGGATGTGTGAGTGTTCAAATACAAATTCCACTGAATGGGTCAGTATAGTGCTGAAACATAATGGGTAGGCAAGTAATAATTATGATAGCTATTTCGCAACCAACTACCATGCATTGGGTTTTATCAAACCCTAACAGGCTATACAAATTGAGCACAATCATAAACCTTAATGAAACTCACTTTAACAAGCTGAGTAGTACAAGATAACACTCATACAATTATCAGTTAATAATGCCACTCAATTGCACCTTCAACAAGCAAACAAAGAGATATAAACTAGAATTGAATTTGTAACTTCAATTCATACGATAAAAACATGAATTATCAACTAAACCCATTTTATTTCAACATTTAATTCAGTAATCCATAAGACCTATAAGCTAATTAGGCATTTGAACACATTATCACACCCATAAGGCAATGGGGTTTTAGCCAATCATAGTAATGATGAAGAGGTAGTTACCAAAAACATTAGCCATTGATTTTCCAAGTCTTCAAACAGCAATTTCAGTCAGCTAAAATTTACCCAAAGTTCCATTCCCAAGAAATCAGAAGATTAGTTCACAAAATTCCTAAAGTGCAATGTACATTTTAAGTTTTAGTTCAACTTCTTCTACCTGGGCATTCTCAATTAAAATTCAATTCAAAAATTTTTATTTATACTTTCCCAAAAACTCGCCACGATTTGGATTTCATGGTCATTCGCGGCATTAGTCGGGCTCGCCCTTCCTCTCGGCGATGCACCGAGTTGCTTATTCTCGCCCTTTAATTCTTGACTTCAATACTGATTTCATTATGGAACATTAGCAGGTGTGTATTGAGCTCGCCGTTTTGATCGGTGATGCGCCGAAGGGTCCCTCAGCTCGCTGACTCGACCTGGATTCACTCTTTGCTTGATGGAATTTTAGGCGAGGCTTCGTTCACTCGACAACTCGCCGATTTACCTTTGGAGAGCCTCAACCATCTTTTTCTTTCAAGTTTTGTATTCTTTTGGCTTCTTTTTACATTATGTTGCCCTTGCGTCATTCCAGGTCCTTCATGCTGCACATGAACAATTTAACATTAGTTATAGGTACAAAATGGGCATTAAGGACACTAATTTGGCACAATCGAAGCTATAAATGAGTCAGATATACCGACTCATCAATGCTTCATCAAAAGTGAACTTCACCTCTTTTTCTTACAATTTACATAGAGGGTGTGCAATTTAAGAAAAATCTTTTATGAAGCACCGATAAAAACCTGCATGACCTAAGAAACTCTGAACTCCTTTCATAGAAATAGGTGGAGGTAGCTTTTCGATCACCTCAATTTTTTGTTTACCCACCTCCAAATCTTTCACAGACACCTTATGATCTAGGAATATCCCCTCCTTAACCATGAAATGACATTTTTTCCAGTTTAGCACCAGGTTCGCTTCTTCACACTGCTGTAGTGCCCTGCTAAGCTTTAACAAAAAGTCATCAAAAGTGTCACCTACCACAGAGAAATCATCCATGAATACCTCCAGAGTGTCCTCGCCTATATCAGAAAAAACAGACATCATACACCTCTGGAATGTTGCTAGTGCGTTACACAATCCAAATGGCATGTGCTTGAATGCAAAAGTACCATAAGGACATGTAAATGTGGTTTTCTCCTGATCCTCTCATGCAATGGATATCTGATTGTATCCAGAGAATCCATATAAGAAATAGTACCACCCTTTCCCTGCTAGCCGATCTAACATTTGGTCCGTGAAAGGCATTAGGAAATTGTCTTCCAAGGTCTATTTGTTCAATTTCGTGTAATCCATATTCACTCGACAACCTGTAACCAGCCTTTGTGGGACCAGTTCATTCTTAGTGTTTGCTACCACTATCATTCCCCTCTTTTTAGGGACACATTGCATTGAGTTGACCCAATGACTATCAGATATGGGGTATACTACCTCCGCATCCAGCCACTTGATAATTTCTCTTTTTACCACCTCTTGCATCGGTGGGTTTAGCCTTCTCTGGTGCTCTATGCTCGGGCAAAAATCTTCTTTAAGCTGAATTTTATGAGTGCAAATACCTGGAGGTATTCCTATGATATCTGCAATGGTCCACCGAATCGATTTCTTGAACCTCTACAACAGTTTCACCACTGCTTACACCTGTTCATCATTAAGATCTGTAGCCAAAATCACAGGCAAGGTGTTAATTTCTCCCAAGAATACATACCTCAGATGATTAGGTAGCTATTTCAACTCGAGCACTGGCAGTTCCTTAATAGATAGTTTCGCTAGAGGACTCGGCCTATTTTTCAGATCCAAGTCCAACTTCTTAGGAGTATATGAATGTGACCCTATGCCTTGTAGTGCATTTACAGTTTCAACATAGTCAACTCGAAAGTCTTCGTCAAAATTCATTATCAGTGCAGCCAATGTCTCCAAAACAAGTTTTTCCTCTATAGATGTTGTCATGTCACCATCTTCCACAATACCAATTGCAGTTACTACGCTCATGTCTTGTGATTGTTTCATCGACTTGCACACTTTGAACTTTCCTTCTTAACCTTTAGTAAAAATTTCAACTCTTCTCTTTCCACATCAACTAATGCTCTTCCCGTGGCAAAAAATGGTCTTCCGAAAATATGGGAACCTCAAAATCTACTTCACAATTCAAAATCACAAAGTCGGCTGGGAAAATGAACCTTCCCACTTTCACAAGTACATCAGACAAAATACCTACTGGTCTTTTTACTGATCTATCCGCTATCATCAACCTCATGATGGTGGGCTTTGGGGTTCCCAACCCCAACTATTTGTATATAGTCAACGGCATAAGGTTGATACTTGCCCCTAAATCGAATAATGCTTTTGAAAACACCAAATCACCAATGGTACATGGTATAGTGAATGCACCTGGATCCTCCTTCTTTTGCACCAAACACCTAGTAGCGATAGCACTACAATGATGAACATTATCTGCCGGATCAAAACTTGCAGTTCTCTTCTTTGTAACCAAGTCCTTCATGAACTTAGCATATCCTGGCATCTGCACCAAAGCTTCCACAAGTGGAATATTCACTGATGGTTGCCGAAGCATACATATGAATTTCAAGAATTTTCCATCTTTGGCTTTCTTCTTAAGCCTTTCAGGAAATGGAGGAGGAGGTCTAGGTAACGGTTGTAAAGCCAACGTTGCCTTTACTTCCCCTCCGGTTGTCCTTGATGGCTTCTCCATTTCTTTGTTCCCTACTGCTTCGCCATCCAACTCAACATCATCTTCAGCTTCTTCACTTCTTTCAATGCTTTCTTCCTGCTCAATACTTGCAGGTTTTGTCTCAGGAAATGCTTTACCACTTCTAGTAGTGATGGCCATTCAATGCCCATCTTTCTTCGGGTTTTGAATGGTATCACTAGGTAATGTTCCTTTCTTTCTCTGATTCAGTGTTGCTGACAATTGCCCTAACTGTTGCTCCAGCTGCTTAATAGATGTATTCTTCAAATCTTTCACTCCTGCATCTGTAGATTCAACTTTTTGGAGAACCTTGGCCAACATGTCCTCCATTTCGTTTCCGCTAGCACCACCTCCTGCTCGATCTCTATTTCCTGGAGGTACATATACACGGCTGTGATCATTCTTATATCCATCCTTGTTCTACCAATTGCCTTGTTCTCTATAGCTTGGCCTATCATACTGTCCTTCTCTATGATTGTTCCGACCTTGATTTCCTGAATTATATCCTTGGTTACCTGAGTTATAATTCCAAAAACCCCCTAGTTATTCAAGTATTTGGCTTCCTCATTGAAATTAGCATCATGTTCATCTATTTGTAGCACCAATAACATTTACCTTTTCATGACCCACCGTGAGATGTTTAGTGATGAGGTCCATCTGTGTTTTTAGGTGAGCCATATCTTGATCTCGTTCTTCCTCTCTCTTTCATTGTTCAGCTGAGAGTTCAAAAGTAAAGCAAAGATTTCCAACCTCCAAATCCCTAGTATGGCAGGCTTTGTTGTTCTTTGATACTTTGCTCATGATTTTTACAATCTCAGGAAATGGCTTGCTCATGAATGATACCCCGCGCACTGCATCCACAACTGGTTTAGTTACAAAATTTAATGACCTGTAGAATGCTTGCTTCAAATGTCTATCCACGAGGCCATGATATGGGAACTTCTTTAGCTCTTAGCTAAAGCTTCACCATGTGTCATGCATCGCTTCACCTGTCAACTGTTTATGAGAACCTATGTCATCCTTCATTTGCAGTTCCTTTGACTCTGGGAAGAATCTCCTGATGAAAACCTCTCTCAGCTCTGCCCATTTTCTAATAAAATCAGGTGGCAACTCATCTAGCCACTTTATTGCTTCCCCAGCTAAGGATAAGGGAAACAATCTTAACCTCATCATTGTTTGGCTAACCCCAGGAATCTCAGTAGATTTGCAAATTTCCACAAAATTCATCAAATTTTGGTTGGCATCCTCACCAGCAGTTCCTCTGAACATCCATTTGAGATTCAGCAGTTGAATCATAGTCCTAGTGATAGTAAACTTCAACCCCGTAGGTAGTGCTAGCAGTACTATAGCTTCAGTCGCGCCCACTTCATCCAAGTCCACATCATCCTCTTCAAATCCTCTCTGTAATTGTTGTTGAGCTCGACCTCTTGGAGCTAGTGGTTGGTGTTGAGGTGGAGCCATCTCTTCAATTTCTTCATTTCCCTCAACCTCCCTGTTTGGGTCGTTAGCATTAAGCTTAGCACCTCTAGCTTGGGCCTCAACATCTTTTCTCATTCTCTGCCTTTGAGCTTCGAGTTCTTGTGCATTAACCATCTTTCTTAAAGTTCTACTTAACTCGGGATCGTAAGGAACTAACGGTGCTCCTCTACTTCTAGTATTGTGCATGCACTAGGAGATTCACCGGAATGACACAGAGAAGAAACAAGAGGTAAAATTAGGAAATACAACTACAAGTGAAATAATAGCTAATAAAATATTTTTGAACCAAAATTCCCTTGCCACAGCGCCAAAATTTGATACGTCCAAACTTAAACCTCAATTTAGAGGTACAAACGGTCGAAGTAAACTTATAGAACTCAACTGGAGTTGAGGTTGATCCCACAGGGAATTTACTACATAAATAGTTTTACTGGCGCTTTTATTCAATTATGGTTGATATTTCCAAAAATAAAAATAAAATGCAAGAAAGTAAATAATGGGATTTTGATGTTTTAACACTAATTGTTGAGTTATTAACACTTTAGTTGAACCGGAGAAATGATATTCTTAAGGTTTTATCAAGTTTTGAATGAGACTAATAGTTGTGTTCCCCATGACATTACTGTTCTCTTATGATTTAACCCGAATGATTTCCGCTCATTTATGTATGATGTTCCTAACAAGATAGATACATCTAAAAACTTCTCTATCTTATTAGATGTTTTTCCACTCTTTTCTTCTTAGTCTCAAAATGCTTGAAATCTAACCTTTGCTTATTTAGTGTAACATTTATCTTCTCTCGAACTCTAACAAACTACACAACGTATATGGAGTTTGTTCTCGCTTTATCCCAATCATTACTTTTCTCTCGAACAAGTAAGGAGTACAGGCTGCCTCTAATGCATGCACTCATTAGAGATTAATTATTTCGAAAGCAAAAACAACATCGGCAATTTACAAGTTGGCCTCACTCTTCCTATAATCGGAGCTACATTTATGTCATGGTTCCCACAACCCTAGTTGTGGTATTTAGCTGCTCATTTTATCAAGAAATAGAAAGTAAAACAATATGGACTGCATAATAATATGACTTATTATAATAGAATTCCAAATGTTTCTTGAATGCTGATGCTAAACAAAGAATTATAAAATCCTGATCCAAAAAATAATAGTAAAAAAGATTAACTGATGTTTAAGTTTCGAAGATAGAGTTTCTACGCTCACAAAATATTCAAAAACAGTTCATAATGAAAGATACCCCCAAACGATAAACTCTAAATGATTTAAATATTCTGTGAAAACAAGTCCTATTCTACTTAGGACCCTTTTTTCGCCAACATCCACGAATGATTTCACAAGTCATGTAATGTTGTACGGCTCGTCAATGCTTCATGGTCAAGACTTAGATTCTCATGTTGTACGTCTCCACGAGAAAGATCACGGTTCGTCATGTGCTCCACGGATCGCAGAGTGTATCGTAGATCAGTATTTAGCAAAATAGAATAAACCTTTACTTGGTTCAACTTCACGAGACATCATACGACTCGTGCTTTCCTTCACGACTTGTCAGACTAGTCGTAGTCTTCACTTGGGTACAAATTCCATAGCTTCACCATGAGTCATCAGACGACTCGTGGTCCTGATCAAAGCTCATCAAGAGCTTCGTGATAGGCTGCCTTTATCTCATTTTCCTTCATTCCCTCTATCTTTTGACGGAAAGTGTTTTACCTGTACTAAGACAAAGGAAAGCATCATATCCACATAAAAATAGTTGATTTCTAGCTTTAATCTTTTGTTTGGAGCATCAAAAGTGCCGTGAAATCACGACACATCAGAAGCGAGCATGGTTGGCCTACAGGTAGGCTACAACTTTTTTTAAATTAGATTGAGCATGAATGTGTGAATTCATGATGATTAGTGTGAATTAGGGGCGGGTACCTAGTTATTCCATCTATTCTTTTTAGAAACAATAATTTAGGGTTGATTACTACTATTATGTGTTAGTACCATGATCATCTTGGTTGTATGTGTGTTGTCGTATTCTTTGTGATTTACTTGTTTTACTATGTGTTTCCTGAAGCATGTTTGGCGTCAGTTTAGGATAGAATTTTGTTGCCTTAAAATCGTGAATCTTGTGACTTTGGTACGTCTCCGACATAATTTGGATTAACTAGGTCCATGTAGATTGGAAAAATAGACTTGGGTCCAATATAATGAGCCTTAGTTTAGGAATTTGAAGAGCTTGTTTGGCCATTCTGTCTCATCTCCCTATTTTGTGGCTTCAATGCATTCCCAGGGATTGTGTGCTTTCTCGGGATTGGAGTGCTTTTGTCTTAGAGCCTTTTGTGATACCCTTGGGAGTGGACGTCTGTCACGACCCGATGTACCCCTTAGATGTGACATGGTGTACAAAACCCTGAGAGGCCTCATACAAGCCTCTTAGCATACATACATACTAGATCATGAAGAGATAGAGTTCGAAAGAGATTTTCATATCAAAGCTTTTAAATGACACAACGAAAGTCTACATCTCATGTCTCAAAGCCAATCTAATATAAAGAACAAGGTCTCGGACGTAACCTAATACAAATCTGAAACAGAAATGAAAATACATGAAAGGAAATAAGAACTAGGCTATGTCCTCGGATGGATGAGGACTCACCAACTCTTCTATCAAATCTCAAATCAAGCTCTAGCCACGAGTGGATGGTGAATCGCCACGTCCTAAATCAAATAAGTTAATGTAGGAAAGAGTATGCGTTAGCACAATTTAGTACTAAGTATGATAGCAAAGCACATAAACACATAAACCATGCTACATTGAGATATAATCATGACATGTAAGGGCCACACTAACACATGATAAAAAGCATAAGGAACATGAAGCATAAGGCATGTACCATGGCGAAAGCAAGCTAAAACATCTTTGAATTCTTCTCTTTACTTTATCATAGGAACACTTGTGTTCATTGACTTGTGGGGAATAACCTTAACCGACATATAAGACCTGTGAGCTATCCACATGAAATTCGGTGTCTACCCCACACCGACAAGAGGTATCCTACTTGCCAAGGTAAGACCATGAACTTCTTAGCTTATGTGGATCCACTAGCTAGTGTCTATCATAATACATCACCCTATGGTGGCACATAGGTCTTGGGACACGGGTAATCGCCACTTGTCCACTCGGTACTAATCATACTTCCCACGGATTAATCATAGTTCATTTTATCTTAGGTAGACATGGGTAGTCGCCTCTTGTCTACATTATCCATAAGCTCATTCTTGGTAGACTTGGGTAATTGCCGCTTTGTCTACAGTAGGGAACATAGGTAATCGCCTCTTGTTCTTCTATTAGTAATGTTGGGAGAATTAAGTGAGAACACCTTTCACCACTCAACCATAACATCATCGAATCATAAATTTGGTACTTTACTCTCAAAGCACCCTTAACTCATTATCAACTTCATATGAGACATGTATAAGTTCATTAGCTTTATCTTTACTTAGTTCATCATGCTAATAGTTCATAGATCATAGAGTTATATGGGGCAAGCTCATGCTTAAAAAGCCATAATTGAGACAATTTACCCATACTTGAAGGAACTCATATAATAGAGGAAAATCGTCCTTTTTACTTGATCATGCTAAATTCATAGGATTATCCTCAATTCATTCATAATTCATGCTTAGTTTCATAAAGATGTCATAAAAA
This sequence comes from Solanum appendiculatum, assembly GCA_018342035.1. Taxonomy (NCBI): domain Eukaryota; kingdom Viridiplantae; phylum Streptophyta; class Magnoliopsida; order Solanales; family Solanaceae; genus Solanum; species Solanum appendiculatum. The sequence goes on along the minus strand of JAGDQO010001616.1, from coordinate 577,205 downwards.
TCATATATTCATAGCTCAACCCAACAATCAAAACCTAGATTATCAAATTGGGGAGAATTAGCTATGGATCATGGGGGTTCATGCAATCTTTACATTAAATCAAGTGATTCACGCTAATTCGTGCACTAAGTTACTTTATCACGCTAGATCGTGCACTAGAAATCATAAAATCAACAATTGAAATCATAATTGAAGAATACACAATAATTGATCAAAAGTCCTAATTCAATTGGTGTAGAGTAAACCTTGAAAATCTTAAAGAATAGGGAGGACCCATTGAAGGAAAGGACTCCTAATGGTGAACACTATCATACCTCAAAGAAACCCACAAGAATTTGGTGAAGATTGAAGGTCTTCAATGGAGGATCCTAGCTTCTTCTTCTTCCTTGAAGCTTGAGAGAGTTTCTTTTAGAGAGAGAAATATTTGAGAGGAGATATTTGGGAATGAAATATAATGTGATAAATTAGGCTTAAGAAATATTTATAGGGTTTAGATTAGGGGTATAAACGACTTAGGTTATTAGTAAATCAATTTGGGAAAAGACCAAAAAGCCCTTAATTAATAAATTGTAGGGCCAATCGACGGACATGATCTACGGTCAATTCATCTATTGACGGACCGTCCTGTTCTTCCGTCAATTGAATTAGAGAGTTCATTTTGGGCTAAATATTTGGCTAAGTCTTAAAGGCATCTACGGAACCCATCTACGGAACCCATCTACGGCTCGTCAACTGAACTACGAACAATCCTGGTACTCCGTAGGTCAAAGTTTATAAACTTGGAAATCCTGAAAGTTCACAGTGCCATTGACGGTCCCCACCTACAGCCCATCAATCCATCTACGGCCCGTAGGTGGCTTCCGTAGGTCACTGACTTCAGGTGAGTTCTGCATTTTAAGTTCTTTGAAAGCTTGGGGTATTACAATATCTCCCCCTTTGGAACATTCGTCCTCGAATAAGAATCAAGACATCATTAGAAGGGTATTAGACATGGAGGAACAACCCAACCTAGCATGCAATCACATAAGTGCACATATCCGAGGAGGAAACATCAACTCCAAGCTAAAGCATGATCAACACATCATATCATGAAGACTTAATGCAACTCATACTCAAATGCACATAATCATATAAGAAAATTCATGAACATGCATAATCAAGGAATCATGGAAATCAACTATGACACATGAGACCAAAAGAATGAACCATGAGGAACTAGATACCTCAAGCTAGAGTAGGATTGGAAGGAAAGAGATGAGGATATCGGGACATCATATCGGCCTCGGCCTCCCAAGTAGCACCCTCAACTAATTGATTCCTCCATAGAACTTTCACAGAAGTAACTTCTTTATTTTTTAACTTCCAGACTTGCCGGTCTAAAATCTCAACCGAAACTTCTTGATAAGTAAGATTATCCTTTATGCCTAGATTCTCTAATGGCACTGTAGAGGTCGGATCACCAACACACTTCTTCAACAATGAGACATTAAAAACTGGAGGCATCGATGCCAAATGATTAGGCAAGTCAAGCTCATAAGCAACCCTACCAACACATCTCAAAATCTGATATGGGCCTACATAACAGGGACTAAGCTTCCCTTTCTTCCAAAATCTCATTACACCCTTCATGGGTGAGATTTTCAAGTAAACCCAATCATCAACATCGAATTCTAATTCTCTTCTTCTAACATCGGCATAGGACTTTTGCCGACTCTGGGCCGTTTTCAACCGTTCTCTAATAAGTCAAACTTTCTCCATAGCCTCATGCACCAACTCTGGGCCTATCAAAGCAACTTTACCAACTTCAAACCAACCTAAAGGAGACCTACACCTCCTACCAAAGAGAGCCTCAAATGGAGCCATACCAATGCTAGAATGGGAGCTATTATTATAAGCAAACTCAATCAAAGGCAAATGATCATCCCAAGTACCCTTGAAATCGAATACACAAGCTCTCAACATTTCTTACAAGGTTTGAATAGTACGTTCCGCTTGCCCATTGGTTTGGGGATGAAAAGCCGTACTAAGCTTAACACGAGTACCAAGGCATTTATGGAACGACTTCAAAAATTGAGAACTAAATTATGCACCACAATCGGAGATGATGGATAAAGGCACTTCATGCAGCCTAACCATTTCTCTCAAATACAGCTTAGCATAATCCTCCGCCTAATAAGAAGTCTTGACGGGAATGAAATGGGCTAACTTAGTCATTCTATCAACAACAACCCAAATCGAATCATATTGTCTCTTAGTGCGAGGCAAACCAACAATAAAATCCATATTCACATCTTCCCACTTCCAAGTACGAAGGCTAATATCTTGGGTCAAACCTCCCAGCCTTTGATGCTCAACTTTCACTTGTTGACAATTAGGGCACTTAGCCACAAACTCCGCAATATCTTTCTTCATTCCGTTCCAACAATAAATTTCCCACAAAACACGGTAAATTTCGGTAGCTCTTGGGTGGATGGAATATCGAGAACTATGGGTTTCCGATAAATTTTCTCTCTTAAGCCCTCTACATTGGGAACACACAAACGACCTTGATATCGAAACACACCATCTCCCCCTTGGGAGAAAGCCTCAATGGACTTCTTTAGAACCGTTTCATTTAATCCAACTAAGTTAGGATCAAGATCTTGTTTAGCCTTCACATCATGCACAAAAGAGGATTCGGAACCATTATGAACCGTAACACCACCTTTAGTAGAATCAACCAATCTAACACCCAATCGGGCCAATCTATGAACATCTCGAACCAACTCTTTCTTACCATCCTCAACATAAGCAACACTACCCATAGATAGTCGACTAAGAGCATCTGCCACTACATTAGTTTTATCGGGGTGATAGATAACACTCATATCATAATCTTTTAACAACTCAAGCCACCTTCTTTGGTGGAGATTCAAATCTTTCTGTTTAAACACATATTGCAAACTCTTATGGTCGGTGATGACATCTACATGTACCCCATAAAAATAATGTCGCCATATTTTCAAAGCAAACACAACCACCGCTAATTCCAAGTCATGAGTAGAAGAGTTCTTTTCGTGCACCTTAAGTTACCTTGAAAGATAAGCAATGACTTTCCTGTTTTGCATAAGAACACATCCTAGCCCAATTCTTGGGGCATCACAATAAACCACAAAACCATCAGATCATTCCGGTAGAGTCAATATCGGAGCCGAAGTAAGTCGATCTTTTAATTCTTGGAAACTCTTCTCACATGCCTCGGACCATATGAACTTAACCTAATTTTGAGTCAAAGTCGTCAATGGAGAAGCAATAGATGAAAACCCTTTAACAAACCTCCTATAATACCCGGCTAAGCCCAAGAAACTACGGATATCCGAAGGTGATAAAGGTCTAGGCCAATTCTTAACCGCTTCCATCTTCTTAGGATCAACGTCAATACCCTTACCGGAGACAATGTGACCAAGAAAAGCCATGGACCTTAAACAAAACTAAAATTTACTAAACTTAGCAAAGAGTTGTTGGTCCTTGAGGACTTGCAATAAAACCCTCAAATGATTAACATTCTCACCCTCATTCTTTGAGTAAATAAAAATATCGTCAATAAACACAATCACAAACATGTCAAGGTATGGCTTAAACACTCTATTCATCAAGTCCATAAATGCTGCCGGAGCATTTGTCAACCAAAACGACATCACAAAGAACTCGTAGTAACCATACCTAGTCCGGAAAGCCATTTTCGGAATATCATCCTCTTTCACCCTTAATTGGTGATAGCCGAAACAAAGGTCGATCTTAGAGAAATAACTAGCCCTTGAAGTTGGTCAAACAAGTCATCTATCCTTGGTAGAGGATACTTATTCTTAATGGTAACTTTGTTCAATTGGCGATAGTCAATGCACATGCGGAGTGAACCATCTTTCTTTGTCACACACAAGACTAGAGCACCCCATGGAGAAACACTTTCTCGGATGAAACCCTTATCCAACAAGTCTTTTAATTGCTCTTTTAGTCCCTTAAGTTCAGCCGGGGCCATTCTATAAGAAGGAATATAAGTAGGTTGCGTATCGCGGAGAAGGTCAATACCGAAGTCTATTTTCCTTTTAGGAGGAATACCAGGTAAACCATCGAGAAACACTCTCAAAAACTCATTAACAACGGGGACCGACTAAAGAGTAGGGGTTTCGGAATCTACATTCCTCACCCTAAAAAGATGGTAAATGCAACCCTTAGAGATCATCTTTCAATCTTTTAGGTAAGAAATAAATTTACCTCTAAACATAGAATTTCCCGCCTTCACTTTAGGATAGGCTCATTTGGGAATTGAAATTTGACCATTCGGGTCCTATAATAAATCGAGGCATAACAAGTATGCCACCAATACATCCCAAGAATAACATCAAAATCTAGCATATGAAGCTTTCCAAGATCAACATGAGTTACTCTATGGGATAAGGAGACGGGACAATCTCTATAAACTCTCTTAGCCATGATAGATTCTCCAATCGGAGTAGAGACACTAAAAGATCTAGCAACACATCCGGAACAACATCAAACCTCATAGCCACATATGGCGTCACAAAAGACAAGGTCGCACCGGGATCAAGCAAAGCATAAACATCAAAGTGGAAAACTTTCAACATACCAGTGACCACATCGGGAGAGCTCTCTTGTTCATGACGACCTTGAAGGGCATTAAATAGGTTTTGCTTTTGATTCCCACTAGAACTTGACGGATTTTTTGATTGAACGCGTCGATGGTTATCCTCTTCATTCTTAGCCGCTAAGGGGCAATCCCTTATCTTGCGATCAATCTTACCACTACTAAAGCATGCATTAGAACTGGCTAGACATTTGCCCTCATGCTTTTTCCCATATTTAGGACAAGTAGACAATGAAGAACCACCACCATTTTCTCATTGAGGCGTAGGATTAGACACCCTATCTTTGTTGAACTTAGGAGGAGCATTGGATGAGCCTTTGTTAGAGAACCTTTGTCAAAATCTAGGATGACCATGTCCATCAGATCTTGAGTGTGAGAAGTTACCATCACCGGTCCTAGCCATCTTAGTCTTTCTAGACCTTTCCTTGAGCTTTTCTTTCTCTATTTGTTGAGCATACACCATGAGACGATAAATATCAATGTCATTAACAAGCATAGCGGTGCGGCATACCTTAACCAACATTCAAGACACTCTCGAAACAAACTTGTTCATTCTTGCTGTAGGATCAGCAACAATGGAAGGAGCATATTGCGACAATTGTGTGAACTTCAAAGCATACTGTTTCACACTCATATTTCCTTGACGAAGATTGATGAACTCAAGCACCATCGCCTCCCTCATTTAAAGGGGAAAGAACCTATCAAGGAAAGCAACCTTGAACTTCTCCCAATCAAAAGGACCCTCATTGACCGCCCCCCTCTCACTCTTCCATTGATTGAAACAAATTTGGGAAACACCCTTGATTTGATAAGCAGCCAACTCCGCTTTCTCTTCCGGCGTCACACCCAAAATCATCAACACCGTGTATACTTCATCAATGAATTCTTTAAGATCTTCCTCAACCTTAGAGCCATGGAATTCCAAAGGATTCATCCTCGTAAAGTCCCTCACTCTTGATGCCGCCGTACCCACATTTGGGTTCATGGGAGCCACCACCTCTCTATTTGTTTGAGCCATCACGGCTTGAGCCAACACTTGGAAAGCAGCCCTAAACTCCGCATTAGTAACTTGTTCCGCCAAAGGGCCGGCTGGAACTAGAGGTGCTTGAGGAGGAGCTTCTTAGTTCATCATGCTCATAGTTCATAGATCAAAGAGTTCATATGGGTTCATGTAAGTTCAACTCATATCATGCAAATTAATTTAAGCTCATGCTTAAAAAGAGATTATTAAGACAATTTACCCATAATTGAAGGAACTCACATAATAGAGAAAAATCATGCTTTTGACTAGATCATGCTAAATTCAAAGGATTATATTCAATTCATTCATAATTCACGCTTAATTTCATAAAGATGCCATAAACTTCATCAATTCATAGCTCAACCCAACAATCAAAACATAGATTATCAAATTGGGGAGAATTTGTTTGGGATCATGGAGGTTCATGCAATCTTCACATCAAATCATGTGATTCACGCTAATTTGTGCACTAAGTTACTTTATCACACTAGATCGTGCACTAGGAATCATAAAATCAACAATTGAAATCATAATTGAAGAACCCACAATAATTGATCAAAAACCCTAATTCAATTGGGGTAGAGTAAACCTTGAAAATTTTGAAGAAAAGGGAGGACCCATTGGAGGAAAGGACTCCTAATGGTGAACACAATCATACCTCAAAGAAACCCACAAGAATTTTTGGAAGATTGAAGGTCTTCAATGGAGGATTCTAGCTTCTTCTTCTTCCGTGAAGCTTGAGAGAGTTTCTTTTAGAGAGAGAAATATTTGAGAGGAGATATTTGGGAATGAAATATAATGAGAGAAATTAGGCTTAAGAAGTATTTATAGGGTTTAGATTAGGGGTATAACTGACTTTGCTTATTAGGAAATCAATTTGGGAAAACACCAAAAAGGCAATCGATGGACATGATCTACGGTCCATACATCAATTGATGGACCATCCTGTTCTTCCGTCAATTGATTCAGAAAGTTCATTTTGGGCTGAAAATTTTGCTAAGTCTGGAAGGCATCTACAGAACCCAGCTACGGCCCATCAACTGAACTACGAACTGTCCTGCTACTCTGTAGGTCAAAGTTCAGAAACGTGGAAATCGTAAAAGTTCACGGTGCCATTGACGGTCTCCACCTACAGCCCGTCATTCCATCTACGGCGCGTAGGTGGCCTATGTGGGTCGCTGTCTTCAGGTGAGTTCTTCATTTTAAGTTCTTTGAAAGCTTGGGGTATTACAATGTCGATCCACGGTGGTTTGGAGCCTCCATGAGACCCTTTTTTGAGTCGATACGCCCTCGATCACCCTTGCTAGTTGGGCGGCTGATGCCCCTAGGAGTGGACTGGCTGGTTGGGCAGCCTTGATATTTGATATTCTATACAAAGTTGACACGCTCCCATATCACTCTTGCTAGCAAGGCTCATGCTCTTGGGAATGGACTATCTGGCTAGGTGATTGTCACTCTTGCTAGCTGGGCTAGGAGTTGACTGGTTCTTGGTTAGTTTTGCTTGGAGCCCGACTGATGTTCTTGGATTCGGATTTGGGATACTCTTCTTCCTTGTAGACATAACTTTTTTTTGTACTTATCGGGCTTATGGTTGTTCTCTCGGGTTTTATTTAAAGTTGTGCAGGAGTGTACCTTTTGGGCTTATGGGGTTCAGTTAGGTTTAGTTTTGTTATACTTTATTTAATTTTTGTATGCTCGTGTGCCTTCTTTTCATATCCACATTGTCCTCTGTTTCTGTCTAGATCCTATCTTTTCTGATTATTCTTACCTTTTTTGCTTAGTTCGCGTATGATGCCTACTAAGTACTTTGTTTTGTTACTTATGCTACACTCTATGTATTTTCGTGATGCAGGTCCTAGTACCAGTAACTAGCGGTGATCGTTAGTGCCATCTTTTGTAGCTTGTGGATATCGGAGACGAGGGTGAGCACTTAGATTCCTAGACTAGCCTATCTCCTTCTTTTTATATGTTAGGTTGTCTTTTGCCTTTAATTGGGCTTGTTGTGGTCCACTTTTTGGACTTGTATTTATCTTGTTAGACAACTCTATACTCGTGAATTTCAGGTTCTGGGAGGGTTTCCTTTGTATATAGTTTTGGTTTGATTTCCATTTCTGTCTTTCCTATTATTAGTATTATTTACTATTTAGTTCTACCAATTCACTCACTACTTGTCGTTCTGGGTACGGTTCGGTATACCTGCTGGTGGATCTTAGTAGGTGCCACCATGACTCGAGAAGTCAGGTCATGACAATTGAAACATCATTTTTGTCCGCCATATCTAAGACATTGTCAATTTCAATTCTTTCAACAGGCTTAGTGTCATTTTCAGAGCCTACACCCTAGACGTGGCCGACACTCGAGAATCATTTCTTGTCCTTGCTGACTACTTAGCGGAAGACATACTCAAGCTATAAAAGGCTTAGAAACAAAATTTAGAACATTCAAACTCAAAGTAAATACTCAACTCAAACTGTCTGTAAAATATTCAATAATAAAGGAATACTTATTTGCAAAAATCTCAAGGAAAAATAAATACTGAGAGACTCCTTAACTCTATCTATCTATGAAGCTTCTACAGTTCAACATGGATGTCGGGACAAGACCCATGACACCCTAAAATTACTAAACTGAAAAGAAAAGTGGAGTTCTCGAGAATGCAATGAGAATCACCAAAAGCTAACTAGAGTGCAAAGTGATCTCAATGAAGCGCCGATTAATGATCCTGAACACCTGTATCTGTATCACAAAAAGATGCAGATTGAATGACATCAATACATTGAATGTATGAGTATGTAATAAAGCTGAATGAATAAATCAATGAACTGATAAGGCTGGAGAACTACTCACCTAAACTCATGTCAAAGCATAAGTAAAATATAGAATGTTTAAAGCGTTACAAGTAAATAAGGCTAACTCAAGGATGTATAAGAAAATACAATAAAATACCCTGTAATCTCTTAGGGACATTCTCTAACTGCAATCATCACTATGAGCAACGTGATGATAGAGTGTCTCGCCCACACTGCCAGAACTGTCCTATACCTTTGCTGGGATATAGGATACCTCAACTAAGTGGATCCACTAAAGCTCTACTCGAAAGCAACAATGAGTTATCTAAAAAGTACGATCGTTTACCCATGTTGGCTACATGATTTATGAGAATTTTGAGTTGTCTGAAATCATCTCCATATCAGTTCGCAATACTACTCCTAATAAATATACATACTCATACTCAAATATATAAAACATACTCTTTCTCAATTTTAGGTAATTGATCAAATTATCCTCTTAAATAAGGTAACTCCTGTGAAGTATCTCTGAAAACTCTTTATGGAAAACAAAGTTCTCTATATTAATGTAGAAGTAATACATTTGGGAATCAATAAGTTCCCTTAAAATTTACTCAGAATCTTTCTTTAAACTCTACTCAAAGCTTTTCTTTACTTTCTCAGAAAATCAGTTTAAGACAATTGTTTTGTTAAAAAGATTCAAATATTAGGGTTCATGCTGAATAATAGTCATGAACAATGAACTCAAGAATCTCAATGCATAGCATATAGCAACTCAAAAATTAGGAATAGAAACAAAGAATTCAACAACAACTCATCTAAAAAATTATCAAAACTAAGGATGTAACCCTAGATTATCTCTTATTGATTGAAAGTAAATGTAGGGCGTGAGGATGAACTCAGTCCATCACTATGATTAGCGTTACATATGTGGAATAACAAAGTTCTAGCCTTTTCCTCTTGGATCCTTCCTTTAAGACTTGAAAGCATTAATGAATGTAAAAAGATTGTTTAACACAGATTAAAACCTTAAATCGGTGTACAAACGTCATCGTTTAGGCCTATAAGGGGTGGGAAAAACAAGATCCATCTATGGTTCGTGGTTTGTTCTACTGACCATAGATCTCATCCGTTCAATTTATATTGAATTTTATCGCTCAAAATCTAATTGTACGGCTCCAATCTATGACCCATAGAAATTCTTATGGACCATAGATCCAATCCGTAGAATTTATAAAATTTTCAATCTCAAAAGTCCATTCTACGGGACCAAACTACAACCCGTAGAAAAGATCTATAGGAATTGGACCCAAAAATCATACTCTTTGAAGTTTTTGAGGAGTTGACAGGACGGTTCGTCGAAATTTTGACAGTTCGTAGAAACAAGTTGTTGGAATTACCTTCAGGAAACTCTAATTTGACTGTCTCTTGTAAAATGACCATAACCTTTTACTCCAAAATTGATATGAAGAAAACTATGTGGCGTTGGTAAGAGGACTCATAGACCTTAAATTTGGTAGTTCATGGGTCATCTAATTAATTTTGTGTTGAGAGATATGATCGTCTGAAATTGACCTAAGTAGAATCTTATGTCAAAATGTAATTGGTAAGGAAGCTCTAAACTCAACTTGTACTAAGGGGGTTCTTGTGACCTTAATTCATATCAAAATTCATTTCCACACTAAAGAATTGACATTTAAAATTATGAGCAATTTAAGAATCACCTGATACAACCTTACATGTAAATAAAGAATGGTTCAGACCTTAACTTAGAAGTTTTTGGGGTATTACAATATCTCCCCCTTGGAATCATTCGTCCTCAAATGATGGATGAACTGAGCATTGAAAGGGTAGGCAAATGTTTAACAACCAAATTGAATGTAAAACACACTTAAAACTCATGAACTCAAAAAAAAGGAGGGAGTGAATTGAATGAGTACATTAGGAAGAGTTAATACCTTGGACTGGAACTAAATTGGAGAAAAATAGATGAGGGTATCTAGTCTTCATATCCTACTCAGCTTCCCAAGTTGCCTCCTCAACAAATGGATTTCTCCATAAGACCTTGACTGATTCAACCTCTTTGGTGCTCAAATTTCGAACCTGACGATCAATAATCTTAACGGGAATCTTCTCAAAAGATAGGTTGTCCTTGATACAAATATTCTTACTAGGCACAATAAGTGAAGGATCAACCAAAAACTTCTTTAGCATAGAGATGTGAAATACTGGATGGACTGCTGCTAAATCTTGCGGTAGCTCCAAGTCATAAGTTACATTACCAACTCTTTTGAATATCCTGTAAGGACCAGTATATCAGGGACTGAGGTTTCCTTTCTTAGCAAATCTCATAAAACCCTTCATAGATGAAACCTTCATATATACCCAATCATCAACATCAAACTCCAAATATCTTTTTCTAATATCTGTATAGGATTTCTGACAGCTCGGCACTGTTTTCAACCTCTTTTGGATTACTTTCACCTTCTCCATGGATTGATGAAATAAGTTCAGTCCTATCAACTCAGGTTCACCAACCTCAAACCAGCCAATAGGAGATCTTCACCTTTGCCCATAAAGAGCCTCATAGGGAGCCATCTAAATAATGGAGTGATAGATGTTATTGTATGAAAACTCTATAAGAGGCAAGTGGTGATCCCAATTCCTTTGAAATCCAACACACATGCTCTCAACATATCCTCTAAGGTCTGAATAGTGCGTCTAGTTGACCATCTATTTGAGGATAAAAGCAATACTAATATTTACCTAGAACCCAAACCTTTCTGAAATGACTTCCAAAACTAAGTGGTTAATTATGCACCGCTATCTGATATGATGGACAACAGGACTCCCTGAAGTCAAACTGTCTCACGGATGTATAAATTGGCATAATCTTCTGCTGAATTTGTAGTCTTTACTAGTAAGAAATGGGTCGATTTAGTCATTCGGTCTACAATCACCCAAATTGAATCATGCTGCCTGCGAGATCACGACAAGCTAGTTATGAAGTTCATATTAATCATCTCCCACTTCCATTACGGAAGAGCTATGTTCTGAGCCACACCACATGGTCTTTGGTGTTCAACCTTGACTTGTTGGCAATTCTGACACTTAGCAACAAAATATGCCATATATCTCTTCATACTATTCCTCCAATAGACTTCTCTCAAGTCATGGTACATCTTAGTGGAACATGGATGGATCAAATATCTTGATCTATGATCTTCTGTCATGATCGTCTCTTGGAGCTCTCCACCCTTGAGACACACAATCTACCTTGATATCTCAACACACCATCTTCCCCTTGTTCAAAAGTTGTCACTTTCTGCTTATGAACATTTGCCTTTAGTCCCAGCAAAATTGGATCTTTATCTAGATACTCCTTCACTTCTAACACTAATGATAATTCAGCCCCATTCATAAAAACAACTCCACCTTCACTAGAATATAACAAACGGACTCCCAAACGTGCAAGTCTGTGCAGTTCCATAGCTAACGCTTTCTTGCCTTCTTTGACATGAGTAGTACTCCCATGGACAACCTGCTCAAGGCATCAAAAATAACTTTAGCCTTTCCTGGGTGATAGAGGATACTCATTTCGTAATCCTTGGATAGCTCTAACCACCTCCATTGTCTGAGATTAAGCTCCTTTTTACTAAAAAGACACTAGAGACTCTTGTGGTCGGTGAACACTTCACATGAAAGCCATAGAGATAGTGACACCATATTTTTAGAGCAAAAACGACTGTTGCAAACTGGAGATCATAAGTCGGGTAGTTCCTTTCGTGAATCTTAAGCTGCATGTAGGCATAGGCTATAACGTTACCATTCTGCATCAACACACCACCAAGTCCCATTCTTGATGCATCACAATAGATGACAAAACCCTCTATACCATCTCGTAGTGTCAACACTGGAGGAAAAGTTAACTAAGTTTTCAATTCTTGAAAGCTTTGCTAACAAGTTTCAGACCATTGAAAATTAATTGTTTTCTGAGTCAACTTAGTCAATGGAGATGAAATAGATGAAAACCCCTTGACAAACATTCTTTAGTAACCTGCCAACCCCAAGAAACTTCTTATCTCAGTTGGGGACGTGGGTCTAGGCTTATTCTGCACTGCGTTAATCTTCTGCGTGTCGACTCAAATTCCTTTGCTGGACACGATGTGTCCAAAATATGCCATGTATTCAAGATAGAACTCACACTTAGAAAACTCGGCATATAACTTTTGATCTTTCAGAGATAGGAGGACTATTCTAAGATGATTGGCCTGATTCTACTCATTCCTCGAGTAGATCAGGATTTTTTCGATGAATACGATAACAAACATATCTTGATACTACTTAAATAATATGTTCATGAGATCCATGAATGTTGCAAGAGCGTTCATCAAAACAAAGGACATAACAAGGAAATAATAATGACTATAACGGGTCCTGAATGCTGTCTTCGGGATGTCACTTTCTCTCACTTTCAACTGATGATAGCCAGATCTGAGGTCTATCTTTGAGAAACAAGTGGCACCTTGAAGTTGGTCGAATAGGTCATCAATTCTAGGCAAGGGATAGTTGTTCTTTATGGTGACCTTCTTCAACTGGCGGTAATCGATATATATTCTAAAGGATCCATCTTTCTTTCTCACTAATAAAACCACACCATCCAAAGGTGAGACACTTGGTTGGATGAAACCCTTGTCAAGAAGATCTCTCAACTACTATTTTAACTTTTTTAACTCAACTGGAGCCATTCTACATGTCCAAATACAATTGGGTTGAGTACCAGGAAGAATATCTATTACAAAGTCTATTTCTCTCTCAAGAGTGACTCCAGGAAGATCGTTTGGAAAGACCTCTGGGAACTCACGCACGACTGGGACTTACTGAAGAGGTGGTGTGTGAACATTAGAGACATTAACTCAGACTAAGTGATAAATGCACTCCTTCGAAAATAACATTCTGGCCTTAAGGTATGAAATAAAATGACCCTTAGGCACTGCTGAACTACTACTCCACTCTAAAACTGGCTCAGTAGGAAACTGAAACTAGACTACTCGTGTTCTACAACCGACTGAGGCATAAAAAACATGAAGTCAGCCCATACCTAGAATAACATCAAAATTCACCATGTCTAGCTTAACTAAGTCAGCCATGGTATCTTTGTGAGAGATAGAGATGGCACAATCAAGATAAACTTTTTCTACTAGAATAGACTCAGCAACAGGTGTGAAAACAATGAAGGACTCAATAAGTTGTTTGGGAGAAATGCAAAACCTCATGGATACATAAGGAGTCACAGAAGACAAACTCGTACCTAGATCAATTAAGGCATAAACATCAATAGAAAAGATTTTCTGCATACCAGTAACAACATCTAGTGAGTTCTTCTGATCTTGGAGACTAACCATAGTATCTAGACGGTTTGCTCCCTCTCCTGTCTCTGAAGTAGCGCCTCTCGGAGCAGCTCTTTCTGCTGGAGCCACTGAAGAAGATTGTCCTCTGTTGCCCCATTATCCATCATGTTCTTAGGGAAATCTCTCATAAAATGACCCATCTGACAATACTTGAAGAAGCCGTTGGAGAATTCACGACAAGGTCCTCGGTAGTTCCTTTGACCATGTAAGTAAAGAATGGTTCGAACCTTAACTTAAAAGTTTTTGGGGTGTTACAATATCTCCCCCTTGAAATCATTCGTCCTCGCATGATGGGTGAGCTAAGAATAGGAAGTGTAAGTATATGTTTAAAAACCTAATTTAATGTAAAACACACACAAAACTCATGAACTCAAAACACTAAAGGAGGGACTGAATTGAATGAGTACATTAGGAGGAGTTAATACCTTGGACTGGAACTAAATCGGAGGAAAAGAGATGAGGGTATCTAGTTTTCATATCTTCCTCAACTTCCCAAGTTGCCTCCTAAACAAATAGATTTCTAAATAAGACCTTGACTGATCCAACCACTTTGGTTCTCAACTTGCGAACTTGAAGATCAAGAATTAGATTACTTGTTACTTATTTGATTGTCCCAAAATTTCATTTCAATTGTGACTTTTGATAGCTAAACACTTTTCTTAAATTTGGTTGAATCATCCACCCACTTGTTCTTACTATTACAAATTAATGAATTTATAGCCCAAATTTCATGATAGAATTCTCTGTGATATATAGTTCTCTGTGGGATTCAACCCCGACTCTTAGTAGGATATTTTTATTGACGACGACCGCTTACTTTTTTAATTGGTTTTGAAGTGTAGTTTGAGAATTATATGAAAGTGATGAGGATATAGGGACATCATTTCATCCTCGACTTCCCAAGTAGCACCCTCAAGCACTTGATTCCTCCACAAAACCTTTACGGATTCAACCTCTTTGTTTCTCAACTGTCTAACTCGCCGGTCCAAAATATCAATCGGAACTTCTTCATACGAAAGGCTTTAGTTTATACAAAGATTCTCTAATAGTACAATATATGTCAGTGTAACACCTTATATTTTGAAAAAGCAAAAAATTTCAGATTTTCTGGGTTGGTGACAGTAACGATGAAAGTAACCTACGAACCATAGGTTAACTTACGACCCGTAGGTGGGAACCATAGGGGGCAAGCCCAAGTCTTCAAAATGAAAAGTTTCAGATCCCCAACGACGGTCAGCCAGGATGGCCCATCGTCCAATGTATGAATCATAGATGGGTCTCGTAGGTCTCCTCCAGACTTAGTAAAATTCTTAAGCCTTAAGTTCAGACTTACGGTTTCCATGTACGGTTCGTCGTTTGACCCACAAGCCGTACATAGGACCCATCGTTACAGGGTCAAAATTTCCGGTGTCTGAACCCAACGACGATTGACCAGGACGGTCCATCGATGGACCTTCAGACCGTAGGTAAGACCGTCAATGGGGCCTGGCAGTTATAATTTTAAGGGGTCGTTTTGTCTTTTCAGCTAATGGACTACTTATGAATCTAAGTAACTTTATACCTTCTCCTGACACTATATAAATCCTTTTAGTCCTCAAAACTACCCTTTCCAATCACTTTAGAAGATTTCCCCAAATTCTTCCCTCTCAAATATTTCTCTCTCTAGAAGTTAGAAGTGGAAAAAGAAGAGGGCAAGCTAGGGTTCAAGGTTTCAAGCTTTTCTTCACCAATTATTTAAGGAATTGAGACCCTAAGGTATGATAGTGTTCATCCATGGTGCCCTTTCCTCCATGGAATCCCCAAATTCTCCAATATTCAAGTTAGAAGTTCTCAATTGAATTAGGGGTTTTCTTCCATATCATGGGTTCCTTGCAATGTTGATTTAATTGGTTGATTTATGAACTATGAAGCATGAATTTAGTTGAATTCCATGAATTTAGATGAGTCCCCATGAACCCATGCTAATTCCCCCAATTTCAAACTTATGCTTTTGTTGGTGGGTTGAATTATAAAGTGATGAATTATATGAAATCTCTATGAATCCATGCATTACTTATGATTTCTATTTCTAAGCTAAGACTTTTCATGATGAGATTATTAATGACCTAAGGATGGTTTTATGAAAGTAAGCATGTTCAATCAAAAACTATGATTTTCCTCTATTATGTGGGTTCCCTCAATTAAGGTCAAATTGCCTTGTTTATGGTTTTCTAAGCATGAGTTTACATTGAATTGCATGATTTAAGAGGAATTCTCATGAATCCATGCGAACCCTATGATTGTAAGTTATGAGCATGATAAACTATGTAAAGATGAAGTTTATGAATTCATGCATGTCTATTATGAAGCTAATTATGAATTAAAGGTGCTTTGAGATTGAAACATCAAAAGTTATGATATGTTGATTTTGTTGTTGAGTTGTGAAAGGTTTTCTCACATATTACTCAATCTATGAATGTGAAAGGTTTTCTCACATGTAATGATTCATAACTTGTTGAAAGGTTTGCTCAACTAAAATTGAATCGATGATTAAGGAGCTATTCTAATGAAGAAACAAAGGGTGATCACCCATGTTCCCTAATGTAGGCAAGAGGCATTTACCCATGTCTACTTATGATAATTGAACTATGTCTAATCCGTGGAAATTATGTTTAGCACCGAGTGGACAAGTGGCGATTACCCATGTCCCATAAACTACGTGCCACCATAGGATGATGGTCTTTGATACACACTTGTTAGTGGATCGACGTAAGTTATATGTTAAGTAAGTCCTACCTTGGCAAGTAGGATGGCCGTATCAGTGTGGGGTTAGACACCGGATTTCATGTTGATAGATCACATGGTCTTACATGTCGGTTAAGCCTACCTCCCACAACAATGAACTAAAGTGTTTTATGATGTTCCTCAAATGAAGTAAAGATGTTTAGCTTGCTTTGACCATGGTTTATGTTTTATGCTTCTTAACCTTTATCATGTTTTAGCTTGGTCATTCCATGTCATAAAAATGTCCCATTTTAGCATGTTTTAAATGATTTTTTGAATTGCTATCACACTTGGTACTTGATTGTACTAACGCATACTCTTGCCTACATTGACTTGTTAATGTACGGCTTGGTGACTCTCCATCCACTCGTGGCTAGAGCTTAGTTGAAGGATTTATTGAAGACTTGGTGAATCCTCAACCATTCGAAGACATAGCCTAGTTTTTCTTACTTTTATGTTACTTTCATTTTTGCATTGTATTGGGTTACGTCAAAAAATTTATTTCTCATTCTTATGTTTGATTTGTCTTTGAGACATGACATGTAAACTTTCGTTATTTTTCTTATAAACTTTGATATGACATTGTCTTTTTAACTCTTAAATCTTTATGATCTTGTATGTATGCATGCTAAGTGGCTTGTATGAGGCCTTTCAGGGTCTTGTACGCATGTCATGTCTAGGGTGTACCTTGGGTCGTGACAAACTTTGTATTCAGAGCACCAGGTTTTACAAAGATCCTAGGATGTTTCATATGCCACGTCGAGTAGAGTCTTGTTCATGAGTGTGAAGCGCGCCACATTTATGATTGAGAGGCTATAAGAAGTTTAAGAAACTTCACTTCTTCCATTACTCTTAAGTCATGCCATAGAGTCTAACTCTATATGTCTCTCCCTGAATCCCTATCCTGTGCATTTTAGGATATGGCTACCCGAAGAGCTTATGCTAGAAGAAATGCGGGAGAGAATGTGGATCAAAAAGCTCCTCCTCAAGCTCCTAAAGTTTCGATCAACCCTTTGGCCGAACAAGTATCTAATGTGGAGTTTAGGGTTGCTTTTCAAGTGTTGGCTCAGGCCGTGATGACTCAAGCAAATAGAGAGGTTGTGGCTTCCGTGAACCTAAATGTGGGTACGGCGGCATCTAGGATGAGGGACTTTACAAGGATGGACCCTCTTGAGGTTCATGGCTCTAAGGTTGAGGAAGATCCTCAAGTGTTCATCGATGAGGTATACAAGGTGCTAATGATCATGGGTATGAATTCAGAGGAAAAGGCGGAGTTGGCCGCTTATTAACTTAAGGGTGTTTCTCAAGTTTGGTTCAACCAATGGAAGGAAGGGAGGGCGATTAATGAGGGTCCTCTTTATAGGGAGAAATTTAAGGTTGCTTTCCTTGATAGGTTCCTTCCCTTTGAGATGAGGGAGGTAAGGGTTCTTGGGTTTATCAACCTTTGTCAAAAAAACATGATTGTGAAAGAGTATGCATTGAAATTTATTCAATTATCTGGATATGCTCCTTCTATGGTTGCCGATCCTAGGGCAAGAATGAGTAAGTTTGTTTCTGGAGTGTCCAAAATGGTGGTTAAAGACTGCCGCACCGCTATGCTTGTCAATGACATGGATATTTCTCATCTCATGGTGTATGCTCAACAAATAGAAGAGGAAAAGCTTAAGGAAAGGTCTAGAGAGGCAAAGAGGGCTAAGACCGGTGATGGAAATTTCTCATACTCAAGGTCCAATGGACATCGTCGTTCTAGATTTCGACAAAGATTTTCCTGTCAAGGTTCATCCAATGCTCCTCCTAAGTTCAACAAAGATAGGGTGCCTAACCCTAAGCCTCAAGGAGGAAATTGTGGTGGATCCTCTTTAGCTACTTGTGCTAAGTGTGGAAAAAGGCATGAGGGTAATTGTCTAGCCGGTTCTAATGCATGCTTTGGTTGTGGCAAGATTGATCACTAGATAAGGGATTGTCCCTTAGCGGCTAAAAATTAAGGGGATAATCGTCGACGAACTCAACCTCAAAATCCATCGGGTTCTAGTGGAAATCAGAAACAAAATCTATTCTATGCATTTCAAGCTAACCATGAGAAAGAGGGTTCTCTCAATGTGGTTACCAGTATGTTGAACGTCTTTCACTTTGATGTTTATGATTTGCTTGATCCCGGTGCTACTTTGTCTTTTGTGATGCCATATGTGGCTATGACGTTTGATGTTGTTTTGGATGTGTTGTTAGATCCTTTTCATGTCTCTACTCCGATTGGTGAATCCATTGTGGCTAAGAGAATCTATAGGCATTGCCCCGTCTCTTTATCTCATAGAGTCACTCATGTTGATCTTTTAGAGCTAGATATCTTAGATTTTGATGTTATTCTTGGGATGGATTGGTTGCATTTTTGTTACTCCTCTATCGATTGTAGGACCCAAATGGTCAAGTTTCAATTTCCAAATGAGCCTATCATAGAGTGGAAGACGGAAATTCTATGTTTAGAGGTCAATTTATTTCTTGTCTTAAAACTAGAAAGATAATTTTTAAGGGTTGCAATAACATCTTGTAAGGGTGAGGGATGTGGAATCTGAAACCCCTACTCTTGAGTCGGTCCCCGTCGTTAATGAGTTTCCAGAAGTGTTTTCCAATGATTTACCCGGTATTCCTCCCGAAAGAGAAATAGACTTCGATATTGACCTTCTCCCAGCTACGCAACCTATCTCTAATCCTCCTTATCGAATGGCTCCGGCAGAACTTAAGGAACTAAATGAACAATTGAATGATTTGTTGTATAAGAGTTTCATCCGACCAAGTATTTCTCTACGGGGTGCTCCGGTCTTGTTTATTAGGAAGAAAGATGGTGCACTTTGTATATGCATTGACTACCGCAAACTGAACAAGGTTACCATAAAGAATAAGTATCCTCTTCCAAGAATAGATGACTTGTTTGATCAACTTCAAGGGGCTAGTTACTTCTCTAAGATGGCCCTTTGTTCGGGTTATCACCAATTGAAGGTGAAAGAAGATGATATTCCGAAAATGGCTTTTCGGACTAGATACGGCCATTATGAATTCCTAGTGATGTCGTTTGGGTTGACAAATGCTCCGGCTGCATTTATGGATTTGATGAATAGGGTGTTTAGACAATATCTTAACATGTTTGTGATAGTGTTCATAGATGATATCTTGATTTACTCAAGGAGTGAGGGTGAACATGCCGATCATTTGAGGATTATATTGCAAATCCTCAAGGACCAACTACTTTTTGTGAAGTTTAGTAAATGTGAGTTTTGGTTGAGATCCGTGGCTTTTTTTGTAACATTGTCTCCGGTAAGGGTATAGAGGTAGATCCTAAGAAGACGGATGCGGTTAGAAATTTTACCTAGACCTCTATCACCTTTGGATATTCGAAGTTTCTTGGGCTTGGCTGGATATTATAGGAGGTTTGTTGAAGGGTTTTCTTCGATTGCTTCTCCATTGATGGCTTTGACGCAAAAGAAGGTTAAGTTCACTTGGTCTGAAGCGTGTGAGAAGAGTTTCCAAGAGTTGAAAGATAGACTTACTTCACCTCTGGTATTGACCTTACCGGAAGGGTCCGATGGGTTTGTGGTTTACTGTGATGCCTCGAGAATTGGGCTAGGAAGTGTTCTTACGCAAAATGGGAAAGTCATTGCTTATGCTTCAAGCCAACTCAAGTTTCATGAAAAGAACTATCCTTCTCATGACTTAGAATTAGCGGTGGTTGTGTTTGCCTTAAAGATTTGGAGGCATTACTTCTATGGTATGCATGTTGATATTTTTACCGACCATAAGAGTTTGCAATATGTGTTTAAACAAAAAGATCTAAATCTTCGCCAAAGAAGGTGGCTTGAGTTGTTAAAAGACTATGATATAAATGTCCTCTATCACCCCGGTAAGGCTAATGTGGTGGCGGATGCTCTTAATCGGTTGTCTATGAGTAGTGTTGCTCATGTTGAGAATGGTAAGAAAGAGTTGGTTCGTGATATTCATAGTTTGCCGCGATTGGGTGTTCGATTGGTTGATTCCACTAAAGGTGGTGTTATGGTTCATAATGGTTCCGAATCTTCTTTTCTGAATGATGTGAAGGCTAAACAAGATCTTGATCCTAATTTGGTTGAGTTGAAGGAAGCGGTGCTCAAAACGTCCGTTGAGGCTTTCTCCCAAGAGGAGAAGGTGTGCTTCGATATCAAGGTCATTTGTGTGTTCGAGATGTAGATGACTTAAGAGGACAAATTTTATCAGAAGCCCATAATTCTTGATATTCTATTCACCCGGGAGCTACCAAGATGTACCGTGATTTGTGGGAGGTCTATTGGTGGAATGGGATGAAGAAGGATATTGCGGAGTTTGTGGCTAAATGTCCTAATTGTCATCATGTGAAAGTTGAGCACCAACCCAAGATATTAGTATTCCTACTTGGAAGTGGAATGATGAGAATATGGACTTTATTATTGGTTTACCACGCACCCGGCGACAATATGATTTGATTTAGATTATTGTAGATCGAATGATGAAATCAGCCCATTTCATTCCCGTCAAAGTTACTTATTCGGTGGAGGATTATGCTAAGTTGTACAACAGAGAAATGGTTAGATCGAATGGAGTGCCTTTATCCATTATCTCCGATCGTGGTGCACAGTTTACCTCTCAATTTAGGAAGTCTTTCCAAAAGGGTCTTGGTACTCGTGTTAAGCTTAGCACGACTTTTCATCCTCAAACCGATGAGCAAGCGGAATGTACTATTCAAACTTTGGAAGATATGTTGAGAGCTTGGGTGATTGACTTCAAGGGTAATTGGGATGATCATTTTCCTTTGATTGAATTTGCTTATAATAATAGCTACCATTCTAGTGTTTGTATGGCTCTGTTTGAGGCTCTTTATGGTAGGAGGTGTAGGTCTTCTATAGACTGGTTCAAAGTTGGTGAAGTTTCTTTGATAGGTCACGAGTTGGTACGTGAGGCTATGGAGAAAGTTTGACTTATTAGGTAAAGGTTTATAACGGCTCAAAGTCGACAAAAGTCCTTTTCCGATGTTAGAAGGAGAGATTTAAAATTTGATGTTGATGATTGGGTTTACTTGAAAATTTCACCCATGAATGGTGCAATGAGGTTTGAAAAGAAAGGGAAACTTAGTCCCCATTACGTAGGCCCATATCAAATTTTGAGACGTGTTGGTAAGGTTGCTTATGAACTAGATTTGCCAAATGATTTGGCATCGGTGCATCCGGTTTTCCATGTTCTCATTGTTGAAGAAATGTGTTGGTGATCCGACATCTATTGTGCCATTAAAGAATCTTGGCATAAAGGATAATCTTTTCTATGAAGAAGTTCCGATTGAGATATTAGACCGGCAAGTTTGAAAGTTAAGAAATAAAGAAGTTGCTTCCGTGAAGGTTCTTTGGAGGAATCAATTAGTTGAGGGTTCTACTTGAAAGGCCGAGGCCGATATAATGTCCCGATATCCTCATCTCTTCCCCTCCGATCCTACTCTAGGTTGAGGTATATAGTTCCTCATGGTTCATTCTTTTTGTTTCATGTGTCTTAGTTATTTCCATGATTCCTTGTTTATGCATGTTCATGAAGTGTCTAATTTTGAGAAAATGAGCTAGCTTAATTGATTTATCTATGATTTATGTGCATTGAATATGAGTTGCATAAAGTCTTCATGAAATGGTGTGTTGAACATGCTTTAGCTTGGAGTTGATGTTTTCCTCCTCAGATATGTGCATTTATGTGATTGCATTCTAGGTTTGGTTGTTAGCTATTGTTCCTTACCCTCCTTATGATATATTGGTTCTCATTGGAGGACGAATGTTCCCAAGGAAGAGATAATGTAACACCTTGGATTTTGAAACAAGGAAAAATTTCATATTTTCTGGGTTGGTGCAAGTAACGACGGAAGACACCTACGGATCGTAGGTTGACTTACAGCCTGTAGGTGGGAACCGTAGGTGGCAAGCTCAACGCTTCAAAATGACAAGTTTCAGAACCCCAACGACGGCTTGCCAGGATGGCCCGTCGTCCAATGTAACTATCATAGATGGGTCTCGTAGGTCTCCTGTAGACTTATTGAAATTCTTAAGCCCTAAGTTTAGACCTACGGTTGCCATGTACGGTTTGTCGTTTGACCCACGAGCCTTACATGGGACCTGTCATTGCAGGGTCTGAATTGGCAGTCTCTGAACCCAATGACGGTTGACCAGGACGGTCCGTCGATGGACCTACGGACCGTTGGTCAAATCGTCAATGGGGCCTGGCAGTTATAATTTTAAGGGGTCGTTTGGTCTTTTCACCTAATGGTCTATTTACTAATATAAGTCGGTTTATACCTTCACCTAACACTATATAAATCTTTTTAGTCCTAAAAACTACCCTTCCCAATCACTTTACAAGATTTCCTCAAATTCTACCCACTCAAATATTTCTCTCTCAAGAAGTTAGAAGAAGAAGAAGAGGGAAAGCTAGGGTTCAAGGAATCAAGCTTTTCCTCACCAATTTCTTAAGGAATTGAGACCCTAAGGTATGATAGTGTTTATCCATGGAGCCCTTTCCTCCATGGAATTCCAAATTCTCCAATATTCAAGTTAGAAGTTTTCAATTGAATTAGGGGTTTTCTTCCATGTCATGGGTTCCTTGCAATGTTTATTTAATTGATTGATTTATGTACTTTGAAGCATGAATTGAGTTGAATTTCGTGTATTTAGATGAATCCCCGTCAACCCATGCCATTTCCCCCAATTTCAAAATTATGCTTTTGTTGGTGGGTTGAATTATAAAGTAATGAATTATGTGAAATCTCTATGAATCCATGCATGAATTATGATTTATAAGCTAAGAATTTTCATGATGAGATTATGAATGACCGAAGGATGGTTTTATGAAAGTAAGCTTGTTCAATCAAAAACTATGATTTTCCTGTATTATGTGGGTTCCCTCAATTAAGGTCAAATTGCCTTGTTTATAATTTTGTAAGCATGAGTTTGCATTTAATTGCATGATTTAAGAGGAATTCTCATGAATCCATGTGAACCCTATGATTGTAAGTTATGAGCATGATAAACTATGTAAAGATGAAGTTTATGAAATCATGTATGTCTCTTATGAAGCTAATTATTAATTAAGGGTGCTTTGAGATTTAAGCATCAAAGTTTTGATATGTTGATGTTGTTTTTGAGTTGTGAAAAGTTTTCTCACTCAATACTCAATCTATGAATGTGAAAGGTTTTCTCAAATGTAATGATTCATTACTTGTTGAAAGGTTTGCTCAACTAAAATTGAGTCGATGATTAAGGAGCTATTCTAATGAAGGGACAAGAGGCGATCACCCATTATCCCTAATATAGGCAAGACGCGATTACCCATGTGTACTTATGATAATTGAACTACATCTACTCCGTGGGAATTAATCTTAGCACCGAGTGGACAAGTTACGATTACCCATGTCCCATAAACTATGTTCCACCATAGGATGATGGTATTTGATAGACACAAGCTAGTGGATCCACGTAAGCTATATGTTAAGTAAAGGGTCCTACCTAGGCAAGTAGGATGGCCCTATCAATGTCACACTGGATTCTATGTTGATAGCTCACATGGTCTTACATGTCGGTTAAGGCTACTTCCAACAACAATGAACTAAAGTGTTTTATGATGTTCCTCAAGTAAAGTAAAGATGTTTACCTTGCGTTGACCATGGTTTATGTTCTATGCTTTTTAACCTTTATCATGTTTTAGCTTGGTTATTGCATGTGATCAAAATGTCCCATTTTAGCATATTTTAAATGATTTTGTGCGTTGCTATCATACTTGGTACTTGATTGTACTAACGCATACTCTTGCCTACATTGACTTGTTAAGGCAGGGCCTTGCGATTCTCTATCTACTCGTGGCTAGATCTTAGTCGAAGGATTTATTGAAGACTTGGTGAGTCCTCATCCATTCGAGGACATAACCTAGTTGTTCTTAGTTTTATGTTAATTTCATTTTGGCATTTTTTTGGGTTACGTCCCAAACTTTATTTCTCATTCTTATGTTAGATTGACTTTGACACACGAGATGTAGACTTCCGCTATTTTTCTTAAAACCTTTGATATGACATTGTCTTTTTAACTCTTAAATCTCTATGATCTTGTATGTATGTATGCTAAGTGGCTTGTATGAGGCTTTTTGGGGGTCTTGTACGCCATGTCACGTCTAGGGGGTACCTTGGATCATGACAGTCGAATCTCCAACACACTTCTCCAATAAGGACACATGAAATATCGGATGTAACGATGGTAAATCATTTGGGAACCCCAGTTCATGAGCAACCTTGTTCATACGCCTCAATACTTTATAAGGACCAACACAACGGAGACTAAGTTTCCCCTTCTTACTAAACCTCATTACACCTTTCATAGGTGAAATTTTCAAGTAGACCCAATCATCAACATCAAACTTAAGATCGTTTCTTCTAACATCGGCATAGGACTTTTGTTGACTTTGAGCCGTTTTAAGCCTTTCTCTAATAAGTAGAACCTTTTCCATTGCCTCATGTACCAACTCGGGACCTATCAAAAAAACTTCACAAACATCAAACCAACCTATAGGAGATCTACACCTCCAACCATAAAGAGCCTAAAATGGAGCCATACCAATACTTGAATGATAACTATTATTATATGCAAAATCAATCAAAAGAAAATTATCATCCCAATTACCCTTGAAGTCAATCACACAAGCTCTCAACATATCTTCCAAACTTTGGATAGTACACTCTGTTTGACCATCAATTAGAGGATGAAAGGCCGTACTAACCTTGACACAAGTACCAAGACCCTTTTGTAAAAACTTCAAAAATTGAGAAGTAAATTTGCTACCACGATAAGAGATAATAAATAGTGGCACTCCATGCAAGCCAACCATTTCCTTTAGATACAACTAAGCATAATCTTCCACCGAATATGAAACCTTGATGGGAATGAAATGAGCCAATTTAATCATACAATCTTCTATAACCCAAATCAAGTCTTCTTATCGCCGAGTGTGGGGTAAACCAACAATAAAGTCCATATTCAAATCTTCCCACTTCCAAGTAGGGATGCTAATATCTTGGGACAAACCTCTAGGCTTTTGATGCTCAACTTTTACTTCTTGGCAATTAGGACAATTTGCCATAAATCGTTCAATATCTTTCTTCATACTATTCCACCAATAGACCTCCCGCAAGTCATGGTACATCTTGGTGTCTCCCGGGTGAATGGAATATCGATAACTATAGGCTTCCGCTAGAATTTGCTCTCTCAAGCCATCAACATTGGTAACACACAAATGACCTTGAAATCAAAGCACACCATCTCCCCCTTGGGTGAAAGCTTCAATAGACTTCTTAAGAACCACTTCCTTCAACTCAACCAAAATCGGATCAAGACCTTGCATTGCTTTCACATCCGACACAAAAGACAATTCTGAACAATTATGAACAACAACAACACCCTTACTTGAATTAACCAACCGAACACCTAGGCGACCTAGTCTATGAACATCACGAACTGATTCTTTCTTACAATCTTCACTACGTGCAACACTATTCATAGACAACCAACTTAAGGTGTCAGCCGCCACATTGGCCTTGCCCGGGTGATAGAGGACACTCATATCATAGTTCTTCAAGAGTTATAGTCATCTACGCTGGTGAAGATTTGGATCCTTTTTCTTGAACATATATTACAAACTTTTGTGGTCGGTAAAGACATCAACATGGACACCATAAAATAATGCCTCCAAATCTTAAAGGAAAAAACAACTGCGGCTAGTTCCAAATCATAGGTATGATAGTTCTTTTCATGAATCTTAAGTTGCATTGAAGCATAAGTAATTACTTTCCCATTTTGCATAAGAACACACCCTAATCCAATCCTTTAAACATCACAATAAACAACAAACCCATTGGACCTTTCCGGTAAAGTCAACACCGGAGCGGAGGTAAGTCTATCTTTCAATTCTTGAAAACTCTTCTCACAGACTTCCGACCATTAGAACTTAACTTTCTTTTGGGTAAATGCATTCAATGGAGAGGCGATCAAAGAAAATCCTTCCACAAACCTTCTCTAATAACCGGCTAAAACCAAGAAA
The DNA here is from genome assembly GCA_018342035.1 of Solanum appendiculatum. Classification (NCBI taxonomy): domain Eukaryota; kingdom Viridiplantae; phylum Streptophyta; class Magnoliopsida; order Solanales; family Solanaceae; genus Solanum; species Solanum appendiculatum. The sequence continues at coordinate 550,463 of JAGDQO010001616.1, read as the reverse complement.
CTTTGAATATTTGAAGGGGATAGAGGTCTAGGCCAACTCTTAACCACATCCATCTTCTTAGGATCTACATCAATACCCATACAGAAAACAATGTGACCAAGAAAAACCATGGATATGAACAAAAAATTCACATTTACTAAACTTTGAAAACAGTTGTCAGAGCTTGAGAAATTGCAACACAATCCTAAAATGGTCAGCATACTCATCCTCACTCCGAGAGTAAAACAAGGTATAATCAATAAACATAATCACAAACATATCTACATATTGTCTAAACACTCTATTCATTAAGTCCATGAATGCGGTTAGAGCATTATTCAAACCAAATGAAATAACCGAAAATTCATAATGAACATACCTAGTTTGAAAAGTTGTCTTCGAAATGTCACCTTCTTTCAACCTCAATTGGTGATAACCCGATCGGAGGTCAATCTTAGAGAAGTAACTAGCTTCTAGGAGATGATCAAGCAAATCATCTATCCTTAGAAGAGGATACTAATTCTTAATGGTAACCTTGTTCAATTACCGGTAGTCAATACACATGCAAAGTGAGCCATCTTTCTTATGAACAAACGAAACTGGAGCACCCCATGGAGAGATACTCGGTCAGATGAAACCCTTATAAAACAAATATTTTAATTATTCCTTCAATTCTTTAAGTTCTTCTAGAGCCATACGATAAGAAGGAATAAACATAGGTTGTGTATCTGGGAGAAGGTCAATACCAAACTCTATTTCCCTTTCGGGAGGAACAACAAGTAGATCATCGGGAAGTACTTCTTGAAACTCATTTACAATATTGATCGACTCAAGAATAGAGGTTTTGGAATCCATATCCCTAACCTGAATAAGATGATATATGCAACCCTAAGAAATCATGTTTCTAGCTTTAAGACAAGAAACAAACTAACCCTTAGGCATAGAATTTTCCCCTTTCCATTTTAGGATGGGCTCATTTGAAAATATAAACTTAACCACTCGGGTTATACAATCAACAGAGCATAAAATGAATGGAGTCTATCCATTCCCAGAATAACGTCAAAATATAACATATCGAGCTCTACAAAATTAACATGAATGACAATATGTGATAAGGAGATTGGACAATTTCTATAGATTCTCATAACCACAATAGATTTACCAATAGGAGTAGAGATAGAAAAAGGATTTAACAATACATCCGTAGAAACATCAAATCTCATAGCCATGTATGGCGTCACAAAAGAAAAAGTGGCACTGGGATCAAACAAAGCATAAACATAAAGATGAAAAACTTTCAACAGACCGGTAACAACATCGGGAGAACCCTCTTGGTCATGATTAGTTTGAAGTGCATAGAATTGGTTTTGCTTTAGAGCACTTGAACCCGAACCACTAGGCGGAGTTTGCCTACCATTTTTTCCCTTAGTAGTAAGTGACGGAGAATCCCTTATCTTGTGACCACTCATACCACAACCAAAGCATCCATCCGTACCGGCTAAGCATTTAACATTATGATCCCTTCAACACCTAGTACAAGTAGACAAAGAAGATCAACCACCATTTCTCCTTGACGATTTGGGTTAGACACCATATCTTTGTTGAACTTCGAAACCAGAGCATTCGAGGAAACTTGACCGGAGAACCATATTGGAATCTAGAATGACCATGTCCATTGGACCTCGAATGTGAAAAGTCACCATCACCGATCTTTGACCTCTTTACCTCCCTAGATCTTTCCGTAAGCTTCTCCTCTTCAATTTGTTGAGCATGAATCATCAAATGTTAAATATCCATTTACTTAATAAGCATGGCGGTAGAGATTCCTTAAACACCGTTTCATATACATCCGAAACAAACTTACTCATTCTTGCCCTAGAATCGATAACCCTAGAAGGAGAATATTTGGACAATTGTGTGAATTTCAAAGCATACACTTTCACACTCATATTCACTTGACGAAGGTTAATGAACTCAAGTACTTTTACCTCCCTCATTTTAAGGGGAAAAAACCTATCAAGGAAAGCAACCTTAAATTTTTCCCAATCAAGAGGACCCAAATCTACCACCCTCTCTTCTTTCCATTGTTCAAACAAAACTTGAGCAACACATTTGAGTTGATAAGCGGCAAATTCCACCTTTTCCACTGGTGTCACTCCCATGATCATCAAAACCTTATACACCTCATCAAAGAACTCTTGAAGATCTTCCTCAACCTTGGAACCATGAAACTCCAAGGAATACTTTCTAGTGAAGTCCCTCACTCTAGTAGTCACAATACCCACATTTGGGTTCACGGGGACTGTATCCTTCCCATTGGCTAGAGCCAAGACTTGAAAAGAATCTCGAAACTCCGCATTGGTCACTTGTTTGGCCATAGGGTCAGACGGAACTTGAGGAGCTTATCATTTCATTGTCTCAACCACATTCCTTCTAACGTATGCTCTTCAAGGGGACATATCCTAAAAAGCATCAGATAAGGATTATGAGTGACATATAGAGTTACATTCTATCGCATGACTCTAGAATAATGAAAGAAGTGGAATTTCCTAAACATCTTATAGCCACCTATTCATAACTGTGGCGTGCTTCACACTCAAGAACAAGACTCCACTTGACGTGGCTTGTGACATATCCTAGGACCTTTATAAACCTTGTTCTCTGAATACCAAGTTTGTCACGACCCAAAGTATATCCTACGTGTAACATGACATATAAGACCTCGAAAGGCCCTACACAAGCCACTTAGGATTGTAGTGCCCTTCATGGTTGTAATTATTATCACGATTGTAGTGCCCTTCATGGTTGTAATTGATATAGTTCCTACCTTGATTTCCCTTACCTTTGCTCAAATTATGCTTAATGGATTCTTGGGCATTAGTCCTGAAAGCCCGCATCTTCGCATTCCCAAAATTGACATCTTTCTCATAAATATATTCATCATGCGGTGGTGCTCATTTCTGGTAGTTGACTACATTAACTTTCTCAGCACCCCCACCCAAATGTTTCAACACCAATCTGACCTCTGTTCTTAACTGTGTCACGTCTTGATGCATAACTTCACTCATTTGATCATCAACAACTTGTATTGAAAAAGAGCTATTTGAGGCGGCTGATGTTTTAGTGGTCCATGCTTTTTTATTCATTGAAATATTTTCCAACTTCTCTGCAATCTTTTGGAATGAGTTAGCCCTGTATGATCATCCAGCAATAGTATCTAACACAACTTTAACATTGTCATTCAGCCATCTGTAAAAGTATTTCTTGAGTGACTCATCATCTATTTGGTGATTCGGAACACTTCTCATGAAACCTATAAATATATCCCAAGAATCACTAACTGACTTTCCAGGTAAAGCGATGAAGTTGTTGAGTTTATCTTTAAGCTTCTACTTCATTGAAAATGGGAAGTATTTTTCTAAGAAAACTCTATGTAGCTGAGTCCATGTGTTAATTTAGTGGTAAGGAAGCTCAGATAGCCATATGGATGCATCACCCGTCAATGTTAATGGGAACAAACGTAACTCGATCACATCCATGTATAAGTCTTGCCTTCCCACACTACTCTTACAAACATTGATGACTTTACCCAGGTAAGCATATGGATCCTCGGATTGCGTACCATGAAATAACCCTCTTGATGTAAGCATTTGCATCAGACTACTTGTAACCACAAATGTATGCCCGGGTGGTAGTCGAGGTAAAAATGTGGAACCCGTTGATCCTAAAACATTACGATCAACCTTGAAATGATTACACACATCGGGTGCTTGTTGATCTTGCACTAACGCAGGGCTATTCAGGTTATTTCCTAGTACCTTCCCAACTCCTGGAAGTTTGACTCTAGGTTCATCCTCCGCACCTACTTCGATTAGATCATCGTTCAGTCGTAGATTCCGGCCACGTCTTGCAATTTTTTGCACTGTTTTGGCTAGTTCTAGATTAAAAGGGGTAAGGGGATTGCCTTGAATCCGTGTACTCTGCATACACTTAGAACAAAACCTGTAGAAAACAAAAACAAAATAAAACGTAAATCAAGAAATAATTGACAAATAGTGCAATAAAAATTAGTCTAATCTAAAAGTTGTATTCCTCGGTAGCAGCACAAAAATTTGATACGCCCAAATTACATCTCACTAAAGAAGTTTAAGCCGTCATTGTTCAAATAAAAAACCTACGAGATGTTAGGGTCGATCCCACGAGGAATGAGGTATAGACTTAGGCTCTGTTGATTGTACTTTTAGTCAGATTATCTCGTTAAAAGGGGGAATTTGTAACATAAAATATTAATTGATTTAATTCAGTAACAAGTAACCAAGTAACAGGATTTAACGTTTTGTAAAATCAATAGAAGATGAAACTAGGGTGTATGTGTTCCCCACAAGTTATTAACGCAGTAAACCATATAATAGTAACCATATCTAGTGTTTAGCATGGAAAATCGATAAGTTAGGTATCTCTTCATTGGTTGGTCATCGAAGTAGGGAATTTCACCATGCAAATTGGTCGGTCTATGGTTGTGTGCTTGAATAACCCTTACCCTTGACCCTAGATTAGCCTTCTTGGTCGAGGTTTAGGCTATTAGACGGTGGATTATCATACCAAATCTCCATTGTTTAATCTCTTTTTCCATTCGTTACTTACTTGGTCAGAAAAGTAGGAATAAGGCGGGTTTTAGTGTTGCGCACCGCTAAAAAGCAATCAAAGCAAAGAGACCAACAATACATGCATAAACACTATTCAACAATTACTTAATTATTAGGTCTAGGTTGTTAATTACTCATGGTTCCCACAACCCTAGTTGTGAATTTTTCTACTCATGCTTGGGTGATCACAATTCATAACAAGTTTGTTAAAATAAATTATGAACTTATAATTAGAGTAGATGAAATATGGAAATCTTGAATTGACGAACAAAAAACATATGCTAAACCAATGCTTCAAGAATTAAATGGACAAAGTGTTCACAAATAATTCTCAGAGCCAAAAACTAAGTAACCAATTGTCTAACTCTTAAAATGTAAATAAAAATAAATATATATTTATAAACATCTAATCGTAAATAAAGTCGAAAAAGAAAATACAGTAAAAGGGGGTTTCGATAGTCAACTCTACGGGTCATGATCTATGGCTCGTAGGTCATCCTATGGCTTGTAGACAATGCTCATAGAGGTCAGCTTCTTCAAAGACCATCTGGACACTTCCTATGGACATGACCTATGACTTTTAAACCTTTGTATGGTCCATCCTGGAAATCCATCATTTCACAATACTGGCTTAAAATTCCTTCCTCTTTCTACAACTCCAAACTACGGTTTTAGTCATCCTATGGCCTGTAGTATGCTTTGGTTTCCCCATACATAACAAAATTTCAAGCTTCTTCTTTAGCCTTCATCTACGAGTCAATCCTATGACGCGTAGTATGATCTCCGGCTTATAGGTCGACCCGTAGGTCATCAAAAACTTGTAGCTTCAATAGAATTCCATCCTCGGATTGTCTCAGCCTATTTTCCTACAAACATAGATAAAAATAGCATTAAATCTACTAACAAAGGCTTAAGCCATATTGAAAAATCCTAGCTTAAAGCATTATAAGTACCGTAAATTCATCGTACATCACTAAGCGCCTGACTATACGCCCTAAGAACGCCCAACGCTCGGGGCTCGCCTAATAGATCTTACACAAATTATTTGTTAAATTCTTTAGTTAACATTGTTGACCCTTATCCATAAGGCTTACACCCCATGACTCGAGGCTTACTCCTTACCCTATTCTAAGTAAAACCCCTGCCTCACGGCCCTGCCTTTTAAAGCACTGGTTTTAAATATATCATAGGACACCTGTGATAATGGAATCTTTTCCCCTACTGATGGAATTTACTACAATATTGCAGATCAGGGAGTTCAGTAAATGAAGAATTGAAAATTTAGTTATACTAAATGGGATAGGAGGAATAGAGTCTTCATAACAATCAACATCTTTACCTAGCCGACTTGTACATGTCTCTTAGAAATGTCTTCGGGTTATTTTATGTTTCTTGGTAGTTGTTTTCTTGTAATGACCCTCTAGGTCATTTTTTTTATTTTGTTGCATTTTCAACATTTAGAGATTTCATATAGAGACCCCAAGTAATTTATGACATAGTGTGGATGAGAGTTCAGTCACTTGGTTATTTTGGTTTTTGAGTAAGTTTATATGTTTAGGAGATTTTAAAGTCTAATCAGTTGAATTTGGTCAAAGCTTTAGGTAAATGAACACAAAATTTAATTATGATGCTTATGTTTGTTCTGGAACATCGACTTTGGTCTAAATGGATATTTGGTTTGGGTCCCATGTTTTCCAAACTCATTTCGAGCAACCTTATGGCTAAAATGGATCCTTGGATATGAGAACAACTTTTTCTTGTAACGACCTCCATTGGAAGTTTTTACATCTCTGTTGAGTCTGGAATTTCTATTTTTTAGGGGAAGCAAAGTTTTTTTTTTCGTGTAGGGTGTTTCGAATGAATCTCATGACCCTTTCAGGGCATTGTGCCTCAACATGAGTTGCTTAAGACTTTGCCGGTGCACCTAGCTTTATTCTTCGCATCCGTGAGATTCAAGTTGTATACGCGATCGTCAATGAAATTCGTTCTTGCTATTGCAGGCTTGGCATCACATTTGTGAATAACATTCTCTTTGGTCTTTGTAGTCGCAGGTGTTGATTCATGAGATCGGGTGAAAGGGTTAGTGGAACTACTCTATGCTAACCATTGGGGCCATTACTATTAGGTCTCACGATCATGATGAGTAAGATAGTGGCAGTATATATTAGTTTAGTCTCGTTTCTACAACTCATATTTTAATAATTTTCTCTTAAGATATCCCGTTAGCTCTTGAAATTAGGTGGTTATTGGTGGTATTATTTGTAACATCTGGTAGAGTTTGAGTGACATTGTTGGGCTCGTTGTCTATGCGTTGAACTCATAAGTTCCCTTTAATTTCTTCTATTTTAATCCTTAATTTGTTAATCCTTTAAGTGTTCTGCTTGAACTATTTTCTTGTTGGTGTGATCTCTGATTATGCGCATTTTCAGAGAACATGTTCCTTGAGGTTTTTTTGGAATTATTGATAGAGTCAATTTCAAGATTCCTCGAGCTGGTTCCATAATGTAATTTTTTCCTTGTTTTAGTCTTGTTGTTGATTGTTGCAATATGCTTGTCTATGTAACTATCCGACCTCCTGAGTCATAATAGCAACTACTATAACAACCAATAGGTAAGCTAACCCGTACCCAGAATGACAAGTAGTGAGTACAAGGGTAGAAATAATCATAAAGTAACACTAATAATAAGAAAAAGAAGAAACAGAAGCAAACCAAAAACTATAAACAATAGATACACTCCCAGAACCTAGTAGTCAGGTGTACAGAGTTGTCTAATATGAATAGATACAAGTCCCAAAAATGGACCTCAACAATCTATCTCAAAGGCAACAGACAAGCTAACATTTATATAGAAGGAGACATGCTCATCTAGGACGCCTAGTGCTCACCCTCGTCTCCGATGTCCAGAAACTGCAAAAGACGGCACGAACGATCCCCGCTGCTAGATTGTACTAGGACTTGCATCACGAAAACATGAAAAGTGTATACTAAGTAGCAAAACAAGGGTACTCAATAGGCATCATTGGCCGACAAAGCAAGAAAGGTAAAAACAGTCTAAAAAGATAGAATCTAGACACAAACATAGGTCAAAGCGGATATGAAAAGAAAGCACACGAGCATACCGAAAGTAAATCTAAGTACATTTAAACTAAACCTAGCTTGACCTCCATAAACCCGTTAGGTATAGTTGTGTGCATATTTAAATTAAACCCGAATGGACCCTTATAACCCCGACAATTACATAGAATGGCTTAGTCTACAACAAAAAACTACCTCTAAAAAAGATCCAACAAGTGCACACTGGCCCACAAACCCCAAGTGATAACCTCAAAATAAGGGTAGTGGCCTCGAACCATAAAACATCAGCCTCAAACTAGGAAAATGGCCTCGAACTATGAAAGAATCATAGTGTCTTGTCAACTCCCAGACTCGCTAGCAAGAGTGACAGAAGACATGTTGACTCCGAAGAGGATTCAAACATCAAGACCAAGTAATCGTGTAATGACATCAACCCACAAGCATCATGGAAGGCTCCAAGCCTAGAACAACCCAATCTCAAATCTTCACAAGATGTAATCTCTCTGTTACTCATCATTAACGCAATGATAGTGAGAGAAAGCAGAAGGTCCACAAGGCTGTCCAACCGCCTAGACTAAAACTCATACTATCAGACCCAAGTCTGCTACGGCAGTTTACAAGAACCTAGTCCATCCGAATGACGTCTAAGAAATACCAATGTCACAAGGTTCATGGGTCTATGGCAACACTAGTCTATCCTAGACTAAAGCTGAACATGCTTCAGAAAACACGTAATAACATAAGTAAATCACATAGCATGCGACAAGACACATACAATCCCAAGTAATCATGGTACTACCCTTAGAATAGTAGCAATCCACCCTAAATCATGGTTTCTAAAAAGAAAAGCAGGAATAAGTAGGTACCCGCCCTAATTAACTGTAATAATCATGGATTACCTCAATCATGCTCAATCCAAATAGAAAAGAAGTTGTAGCCTACTTGTTGGCCGACTGTGCGCGCTCCAAATAACAAGCCCAGAGTTGTCAGTACTGTCATTAAAAAATAAAAATCACAAAAATTGAGAAAGAACAATTTTTGAGTAAAATGCGAATCGTGGGATGAATGCTGAAATTTGAAGAATTGACTTTGCAAGAGGTCCAAAAATATACCTCAAATTTGTGTCCAAAAATTGAACACAATTCGAGGCCTCAAACAGCGGAACCAACAATCACACAAATATCAACAAGAAAAAAAGTTAAGGCAGCAACTTCGACGCAAAATTCCCCTCAAACAGAGGTTCACCGACACAATCCAATACCACGTAGCCCCTCAAATTATGGATGTGTGAAACTTTGAATCACCAAAATCGGATTTTGGATGGAGGAGAAATTGCCAAATCAATCTTGGAAGTCAAGGATGGTTCGCGACTATGGCTTAAAAAAAGAGGCCAGGCGGCTGGCCCTCGCAAACGCGCGTTGCAGGCCAGCTTCTACCCGTGAATGCGGTAGCTTGCATGCGAACGTTCACGCCTCGGCGCCAGCCTTTTGTGAAGGCGTCCCTAGGTGCGCGAGCGCGAGGCTTGCCTCTGTTGAAATGACTCAGCTGAAGTGTAAGCCTTTAAATCTTCGACGGGATGCCCAGGATTCATTCAGAACCTCATGCGTGCGAAAAAACTATGCTACCCCATCAGATTCGACATTCCAGACTCAATCAAACCATCAAAACTTTCATCCGAGGTCGTTTTGACAAAAAGTGGGTCCACACCCAATTTCTATTCTAAGCCAAAATCCCTAGGGGACTCCTAATTAGACCGTAAGCCTCTGGACCAAAACTAATCATCGTTCTAGACCAAACTCAACATTTCAGAGCTAACTACGCTGACGGAATCCTCATCTGAGCTCGTTTACTCATAATGTTGACTAAAGTCAAACTTATGCCTCAACTTGGAAGTTAAAACACGTAATCAAACAAACTATCACTAAAAGCCTCAGAATTCGTTCTTACTATGCTACTAGCCTAAAATGACCCTTCGAAAGCTGATGGAATCATTTTAATTGGATTGCGAGGTCATCTTCTCGAACATTTGAAAATAAAATGACCGTTCAATGTTCCAAAGCTCTAAAACACTAAAACTCGCATAAAAACTAAACGAATGAACAGGGGACCGAACTGCCAGTCCTAGAAAGTTATAAATGACTTGGGTCGGTACAAGAAAGCTCTAAAAACTAAACAAGAGGCATAAACACAAAAATAACATGGAGGTCATAACAACATCCATTACTAAAAAGGACTTTCTTCTACAAAAGTAAGAGGCAAAAAGTACCTGAAGGCTCAAAAAGAGCAAAGAACCTGCTCCCGCATATCATGTTCAGTCTCCCAAGTAGCCTCCTTAATAGGACGATGCCTCTAACTAACCTTAACCACAAGAATGGCTCTCGAACTCAACCGCCACACATATATTGCTAGAATGGCAACTTGCTCCTCCATTAAGGTCAATTGGTCATCCAACTCTATTGCATCATACTGAAGCACATGAGACTCATCAGGAACATATCGGTGCAACATCGAAACATGATAGACTAGGTGGATAGCTTAGAACATTGGAGGCAAAGATAACTCATAAGCAACCTCTCCAACTGTCTAATGGATCTCAAAAAGCCCAATATACCTGGGCTAAGTTTGACCTAGCTTTGAAATCTCATCACGCCTTTTATGGGTGACACCTAGAGGAAAACTCTCTCACCAATTGAAAACCTCAAAGGTTGCCACCTACAATCAGCATAACTCTTGTGCCTACTCTGAGCTGTCTGTAGTCCATCTTGTATCACCCTCACCTACTCCAAAGCCTCTTGAATCAAGTTTGTATGACAATGTCTAGGCTCGATAGATTAAAATAAACCAACTAGAGAGCGACAATGCCTATAATATAAGGCCTCAAATGGGGCCATCTGGATGCTAGAATGGTAGATGTTGTTGTACGCTAACTCCGCCAAAGGAAAGATCTGGTCCGACTGACCTCAATACTCTGAAACTATTATGACCCAAGGTACCCCCTAGACGTGACAAGGCTTACAAGACCCTGAAAGGCCTCATACCAGCCACTTAGCATGCATACTTACAAGATCATTGAGATTAAGAGTTCAAAAGACAATGTCATATCAAAGCTTTTAAGAAAAAAAATGGAAGTCTGCATCTCATGTCTCAAAGCCAATCTGACATAAGAAAAGAAATAAAGTTTGGGACATAACTAAATACAATGCCAACATGAACAAAACATAAAAGTAAGAAACAACTAGGCTATGTCGTCGAATGGATGAGGACTCACCAAGTCTTCACAATCCTTCTACTAAGCTCTAGACACGAGTGGATGGAGAATCTCCATGCCCTACATCAACAAGTTAATGTAGGCAAGAGTATGCATTAGTACAATCAAATACAAAGTATGATAGCAATGCATGAAATCATTTAAAACATTCTATAATGGGACATTTTCATGACATGCAATGACCAAGCTAAACATGATAATGGTTAGAAAACATGAAACATAAATCACAGTCAAGGCAAGCTAAACATCTTTACTTCACTTGAGAGATATCATATCAATACTTTTGTTCATTAGTTGTGGGGAATAGCCTAAACTGACATATAAGACCATGTGAGCTATCAACATGGAATCTGGTGTATAACCCCACACCGATAGGGACATCCTACTTGTGAAGGTAAGCCCCTTTACTTAACATATAGCTTACGTGGATCCACTAGGTAGTGTCTATCATAGACCATCATCCTATTGTGACACATAGTTTATGGAACATGGATAATTTCCACTTGTCCACTCGGTGCTAAGCATAATTCCCACGGATTAGACATAGTTATATTATCATAAGTAGACATAGGTAGTCGCCTCTTGTCTATCATTAGTCATAAGTTCATTATTAGTAGACATGGGTAGTCTCCTCTTGTCTACATTAGGGAACATGGGTGATCGCCTCTTTTCCCTTCATTAGAATAGCTATGTAAGAACATGGGTAATCACCTCTTGTTCGTTTCAAATTAATAGTGGGAGCATTACGTGGGAAACCCTTTCACAACTCAACCATAACATCAACATATCATGAACTTTGATGCTTCAATCTCAAAGCACCCTTAATTCATCATTAACTTCACATGAGACATGCATAATTTCATAGACTACATTCTTACATAGTTCATCATGCTCATAACTTGCAAATCACAGGGTTCACATAGCTTCATGAGAATTCCTCTTAGATTATGCAATTCAATGCAAACTCATGTTTAGAAAGCCATAAACAAGTCAATTTGACCATACTTGAAGAAACCCACATAATAGAGTAAAATCATAGTTTTTGATTGAACATGCTTGCTTTCATAAAACCATCATTAGGTCATTCATAATCTCATTCATGAAAACTCTTAGCTTAGGAATCATAATTCATGCATGGATTCTATCACGCCCTGAGGCTATCCCCTAGACGTAACACGGGACCTAGGATCACAAGTGACCCCAAACTAACCCTGAGTCTGACATATCATATGGGTACTGAAGTATAACTAAGTAAATGAAAGCACAACTATAAAGGGAGTCAAAACTAAAAGAACTCCAGATGAAAATATATCTGAATATCCATGGGAAACAACGCCAAAACACTTAATACTGACTCTATGTCTGAAAGCCTCTAAAACTGATGATTTGCTGGGACAAATCCCCAACTAACTCTAATAATACTGAAAGACTGATAATAGATTGACTAAACTAAAGCATAAAGAAATGTCCTCGGACTATGATGACTCATCACTGAAGATGCGGAGTACGAACTGGAAATCGAGCTAAGCGCGGTTTGGATACTGAGCGCCTGAACCTACATTATGAAACGATGTTGCGCAAAAGTACGCGTCAGTACTTTAAATGTACTAAGCATGCAGGATATAGATACTAAACTGAAAAATATAATTAAACATAGAGAAAGGGTTGTACTGGAGTATAACTGAAAACTGAGCTAGATGCAATGACCAAATACTAATCATGAAGATAACATGCTCAACTGTATACTGAAATAAATAGTGATAACATTTTCAATGCATTAAGAGTATGACTGTGGGAGTTACTGCTAACCGACATAAACCACGTGAGCTAAACGTGGAGTCTGATGTATACACCCCATCGAGAGGACCCAATATATCTTGCCAGGGTATGAAGGTACGAATGTGGCATGATCACTAAAATAGATGCCCAACAGAGGGGACTTCTGAACCTACGTAGGCACGTAGTTCTGGCACTTTGTGGGTACGTTGAACCCGTCCAACTTAGTGCTAAATTTACTACCAACTGAATATGCAAAGCAAAAATGCAACTGATATACTGAGTAGCTCAAAATACTGACATGCTATATGAGAAGGCACATAAATATACTGAAAGATATGGCATTCAAATATTGGAGCTTGATTTTCTGACGTGTCTATCTAGCAAGTATAATTCATGGAATGCTCATAATTAATACAAGCTAGGGTTCTGAGTTCTTTACATGAGACAATGCAAATTTTCCAAGAAAGCATGATATTTAGTTCATGGAAACTATAGCAGCTAAAATCACAATGAATATCAAAGATTATGGAAACCCTAGGTCTGAACAATTTATGAGAAATGGAAGAACTAGCTAAATTCTAGGGACCTAATGGGTGAAATGAACCCACTAGTCAAATCCATATACCTGGTGACGAAAACTACGGAGAATTCCTTTCGATTTAGGGGCTGAACTTGATGATCACCTCTGCTCGTTCTTGGGAGAAACGGTCGCCTATTCCTCTTCTTTTCTTTCTAACTTAGATGATTTTGGGAGAATGAGCATTCTAGGTAGTTTCTGACAAGATTACTAGTCTTAGATTGAGTAAAACGGCGTCGTTTAGGCATCAAACGACGTAGTTTAAGTGCCCAACGCATAGGGGAAAAGACCAATATGACCCTGACTTGAAAGATGAAGCCTTGACTTCAAGACAGGTTTCACGGGCCGTCTAGAGCACCACGGTCCGTGAAGTGGGTCGTGAAGAGGTATCAGCATGACAATGCTTCACTAAAATGGGCATAACTTTTTACTCCAAATTTTGAATGGGGCAAACTCACTGGCGTTGGAAAGAGGACTCAAAGAGCATAAATTTGATAGTTCATGGGCTACCTCATTCAATTTGTGCTAAAAGATATGATCGTTTGTAGTTAGCCCAAAACTCAAAACCTGATCAGTCTCCTTTACGGATGACTTCACAGTCCGTGTGAAACTTCACGGGCCGTTTAAATATCTGTGGCCCTTTTCCAGTGACCTTGTGGCACACCCCACCAACTAGGTGACTTGTACTACTCACTTTACTGGCCGTCTAGTCCACCACAAGCCGTATGGGTCACCGTCAAGGTGACCCCCTGCATGGCCAGATTCTTGAAAGGACTCACGAGCTCCTTAACGGACCCTAGTCCTTTTCACAGACCGTCTAGGGTGCCGTGAAGGATCAATGGTCCAATTTGGGTTCGTGAACCTTTTCTCGTTCCCTCTTTTTAGCCTTTTTCAAATACGAGATGTTACAATATCTCCCCCTTGGGATCATTCATCCTCGAATGAAGTCTAAACAAGCTGAGTTTTGAGGAAAGAGCTGTAATCCCTACAAACTGAGTACTAGAAACTGATATCTAACAAAAATGAATCTCATGAACATGCAAATATGCTGAAATGCATGGATAACTGGGGGGAAAAGATACTGAAACTGAATTTACACACGATTAAACCGAGAGACTGGAGAGGAGCTATTACCTCAAGCTGAAACTGAATCAGAGGGAAAAATATGGGATACTTGGCCTTTATAGTTGCTTCTACTTCCCAAGTGGCTCCCTCTACAGACTGACTCCTCCACAAGATTTTCACTAAAGTGACTTTCTTTTTTCTCAACCTACGAACCTAACGGTCAAGAATCTCAACAGAAATTTCCTCATAGGTGAGGCTATCCTTCACAGCCACACTTTCTTAAGGTACAATCAATGCCGGATCACCCACACATTTCTTTAATAAGGAAATGTGAAAGACTGGATTAACCGTTGCTAGTTCTGTTGGCAAGTCTAACTCATATGCCACATTACCAACCCTTTTCATGATTCTGTAAGAACCTACATATCTGGAACTGAGCTTCCCTTTCTTGCAAGCTCTCATCACCCCTTTCATGGGTGACACCTTTAAGAAAACCCAATCATCGATTTCAAACTCTAAGTCTCTTCTCCTCACATCTGCATAGGACATCTGATGACTATGAGTTGTCTTTAGTCTATCTCTGATGAGCTGAACTTTCTCCATAGCCTCGTGAACCAAATCTGGCCCAACCAAGGCTGCTTAACCTACTTCTTACCAACAAATCGGATATCTACATCTATGCCCATACGGTGCCTCATAAGGGGCCACCTGAATACTTGAATGGAAACTGTTATTATAGGCGAACTCTATTAGAGGTAAGTGATCATCCCAACTACCCTTGAAATCGATCACGCAAGTTCTCAGCATGACCTCCAAGGTCTGAATACTATGCTCTACCTGATCATCCATCTGCGGATGAAATGTTGTACTGATATTTACCAAAGTACCAAGACCTTTCTGAAATGATCTCTAGAAATGAGAGGTAAACTGAGGACCTCTATCGGAGATGATAGACAAAGGAACCCCATGCAAACTGACTATTTCATTGATGTAGAGTCTAGCGTAGTTCTCTGCTGAAGAATTGAGCTGACTTAGTTACCCTATCCACTATCACCCAAAGGGATTCATGATGTTTGTGAGTACGAGGTAAACCCGTAATGAAGTCCATATTTACCATTTCCCGCTTCCAAGTAGGAATGCTAATCTCTTGAGTCACACCTCCTGTTTTCTGGTGTTCTACTTTAACTTGCTGACAGTTGGGACACTTAGCCACAAAATCTGTGATGTCCCTCTTCTTGCCGTTCCACCAATAGTCTTCCCGTAGATACGGTACATCTTAGTGGCACCTGGATGAATGGAATATCGAGAATTATGAGCTTCTGTAAGGATCTACTGCCTCAACTCACCCATATTAGGGACACACAAGAGACCCTGGTAACAAAGCACACCATCTCCCCCTTGGGAGAAAACCTCAACTCTCTGCTGATGAACTGCACCTTTCAACTGAAGCAATATAGGATCACTATCTATTTTCTCCTTAACCTCCACTACCAATAAAGATTTTGACCCATTCTGAACTATCACACCACCATCTGATGTGTCCATAAGGCAAACTCCTAAGCGAGTAAGCCGGTGAACATCTTTGGCTAATTCTGTCTTCTCTTGCTCAACATGTGCCACACTACCCATGGATAGTCTGCTGAGGGCATCCGCTACTACATTGGCCTTACCCGGATGGTAGAACACATTCATGTCATAGTCTTTGAGGAATTCAAGCAATATCTTCTGACGAAGATTCAACTCTTTCTGGGTTAACACATACTGGAGGCTCTTATGATCTGTGAACACATCAACATGGACACCATACAAGTAGTGTCTCAAAATCTTTTGGGCAAACACGACGGCTGCAAGCTCTAGGTCATGAGTCGGGTAATTCTTCTCATGGACCTTAAGTTGTCTAGAAGCATAAGTTATGACCTTACCCTGCTGCATCAACACACAACCCAGGCCGACCCTGGATGCATCACAATAAACCACATAATCGTCTGAACCCTCTAGTAGAGTCAAGACAGGAGATGTAGTCAACTTGGTCTTCACTTTTAAGAAGTTTTTCTCACACTCGTCTGACCACTAAAACTTGACCTTCTTCTCAGTCAACCGGTCAATGGGGAAGCTATGGATGAAAATACAAACCTTATGTAGTAACCGGCCAAACCCAAGAAACTTCTGATATCAATCAGAGAGGTGGGTTTGGGCCAGTGCTTTACTGCCCCAATTTTATGAGAATCCACTCGGATCCCTTCGCTCGATGCCACATGACCAAGGAAAGTGATCGACTTTAACTAGAATTCACATTTACTAAACTTGGCGAATAGCTGGCGATCTTTGAGGGTCTGCAGAACCACTCTCAGATGAGTTGCATGCTCTTCCTCATTCCTCATTCCGATAATAAACGAGGATATCATCAATAAAGATGATCACGAACAAGTCAAAATACTGCTAGAACACCCTGTTCATTAAGTTCATGAAAGCTGTAGGAGCATTTGTTAGTCCAAAAGACATAACTACAAATTCGTAGTGACCATACCGAGTCCTAAAGGCTGTCTTTTGGATGTCACTATCTCTGACTCTAAGTTAATGATAGCCAAATCTGAGGTCTATCTTACAAACGCAACTAGCACCCTGAAGCTAGCTGAACAAGTCATCACTCCTTCGGATGGGATATTTATTCTTGATTGTGACTTTGTTCAACTGACGATAGTCAATCCACATCCTGAGAGAACCATCTTTCTTACGCACGAACAACATTGGAGCACCCCATAGAGAGATACTAGGTCTGATAAAGCCCTTATCTAGAAGGTCTTTCAACTGTTCTTTCAATTCCTTAAGCACAGCTGGAGCCATTTTGTAAGGAGGAATTGAGATAGGCTGCCTTTATGGAAG
The DNA here is from genome assembly GCA_018342035.1 of Solanum appendiculatum. Lineage (NCBI taxonomy): Eukaryota > Viridiplantae > Streptophyta > Magnoliopsida > Solanales > Solanaceae > Solanum > Solanum appendiculatum. The sequence goes on along the minus strand of JAGDQO010001616.1, from coordinate 533,189 downwards.
GAGATCTATTCCGAAGTCAATCTCCCTTTCGGGAGGAATTCTCGGAAGATCTTCTAGAAACATTTTTGAAAACACATTCACCACTGGGACTGACTGAAGAGTCAAGGTTTAAGAGTTTGAGTCCTTAAACAAAACAAGATGATAAATATACCCTTTGGAAATCATTTTCCTGGCCTTGAGGTAAGAGATAAATCGACATGCACACACTGAGTTACTACCCTTCCACTCTAAGACTGGCTCGTTTGGAAACTGAAATCGAATGATCCTAGTTCTATAATCAACTGAGGCATAACAGGAATGTAACCAATCCATGCCTGGAATGATATCAAAGTCTATCATTTCTAACTCTACAAGGTCTGCTGTGGTGACTTTCTGGGAAACTATGACACAGCAATTTCTGTATACCCATCAAGCTATTACTGGGTCACCAACTAGAGTAGAGACTGAGAAGGCTTCTGAGAGAGTTTCTAGACTGACACCGAAGTTTACTTCTATATAATGAGTAACAAACGAAAGTGTAGCCCCAGGATCTAACAATGCATAAACATCTAAACTGAAGACTTGTAACGTACTAGTGAGTACATCAGGAGAATCGTCCTGGTCCTTGCAAGCCTGAAGAGCATACAACTTTCAATGGCGCTGACCACCACCTGTACCAGATGAGGCACCCTGCTGAGTAGGGCGACCTGCTGAAGTCGTAGACTGAGCCTTGTTACCTCCTTGTCCCTACCTGACAGAAGGGCAATCCTTCAACCTCTGACCAGAGTGACCACACAAAAACTAGCCCTCTCTGCAAGCAAGACACTCGCCCAGATGGTTCTGAAGCACTTCCGTGAGACTTAGTGCCTGATGCCCTTCCTTTCTGATCCTATCGAAACCTGGGGGACGGAGCGCTAGCATATCAATGTGCTGGGGCTGTAGACCTCTGCTGAAATTGTGAGCGACTTCCACTGCCTGACCTCTGCTTAGAATATTTGTAGTTGCCTGTTCTAGCTTTTTTGTAATCCTTAGCCATTTCCTTGAGCTTATCACCGTCAACTTGCTGAGCATGGGTCATTAGTCTTGAGATTTCCATATCTCCCAAGAGCATAGCAATCCTGCACTCAGTCTTTACCAGATCGGATACTCTAAACAAGAACTTGTTCATTTGTGCCCTCGAATCTGACACCATATGTGGAGCATACCTGGAGAGCTGAGTGAACTTTAGCCCATATTCCTGCACTGACATCGACCCTTGCCTCAAGTTCATAAAATCTTCAGTCTTAGAGTCCCTCAACTCCCTCGGGAAGAACCTCTCCAAAAAAGCTCCAGTAAAACAGTCCTATGTCATAGAAGCTGCATTCGCACCCCTCATCCTTGAGTAGATAGGATGCTAGTTCAACGCTATTAGTACCAGTCACTTGCATTACCTCAAGGATCTTCTTGATCTCATCAATGAAGTTCTGTGGATCCTCGCCAACCTTCGAACCTTGAAACTCTGGCAGATTCATATGAACAAAGTCTCGAACCCTTGCTGAAGCTGATCCACTAGTGGTGTTAGCTGTAATTGGGGCCTGCTGATTGTTCTGGTTTGCTACGGTATTAGCCAACAACTAGATCGCAGTACGAAACTCTACATTTGTAACCTCATGGTTCGGTACGGGAGGAACTGCGTTAGCATTCCGTGTGTTAGCATTTCATGTGTTAGTTCTTCGAGGAGGCATGATCTGAAATGCATAACGATTGATTAGAAAGGAGAAGTTTAATCACAAAACAACGCACGATAAAAATAGCTAACGAAGTGAAGTTCTTCTTAGAACACTTAGTAGCCTCTCCCTCATAAATGTGGCGTGCTTCACACCCATGAAAGCGACTCTACTTAGTGCGGCTTTTAGACACCCTAGGACTCTTGAACCTGATGCTCTGATACCAAGTTTGTCATGCCCCGAGGCTACCCCCTAGACGTAACACGGGACCTAGGATCACAAGTAACCCCAAGCTAACCTTGAGTCAGGCATATCACAAGCATATTGAAGTATACCAAAGTGAACGGAAGCACAACTATAAAGGGAGTCAAAACTAAAAGAACTCCAAACGAAAATATATCTGAATATCCATAGGAAAAAACCCCAAAACACTTAACACTAACTCTATGTCTTATAGCCTCTAAAACTGATGAGCTGCTTGGAAAAATCCCCGCTAAATCTAATAATACTGAAAGAATGATAATAGATTGACTAAACTAAAGCGTAAAGAAATATCCTCGGACAATGAGGACTCACCACTGAAGCTGCTGAGTACGAACTGGAAATCGAGCTAAGAGCGGTCTAGATACTGAGCGCCTGAACCTATATTCTGAAACGATGTTGTGCAAACGTATGTGTTAGTACTTTGAATATAATGAGCATGCAGGATATATATACTAAACTGAACAATATAACTAAACATAGAGAAAGGGTTGTACTGGAGTATAACTTAAAACTAAGCTAGATGCAATGACCATATACTAATCATCAAGATAACATACTGAACTGTATACTGAAGTAAATACTGATAACATTGTCAATGAATTAAGAGAATGACTGTGGGAGCTACTATTAACTGACATAAACCACTTGAGCTAAACATGGAGTCCGATGTATACGCCCCATCGAGAGGACCCAATATACCTTGCAAGGGTATAAAGCCATGACTGTAGCGTGGTCACTAAAACTGAAGCCTAATAGAGGGGACTTCTGAACCTACGTTTGAACGTAGTTCTGGGACTTTGTGGGTACGCTTAACCCGTCTAACTAAGTGCTAAGTTTACTCCCAAAAGAATATGCAAAGCTAAAATGCAACTGATATACTAAGTAGCTCAAAATACTTACATGACATCTCGGAAAAACATAAATATACTGAAAGATATGGCATTCAAATACTGGAGCATGATTTTCTGACTGATCTATCTAGCATGTATAATTCATGGAATGTTGATAATTAATACAAGCTAGGGTTCTGAGTTCTATACATGAGACTATGCAAATTTTCCAAGAAAGCATGGTATTTAAATCATGGAAACTATAGCAGCTAAAATCACAATGAATATCAAAGATTATGGAAACCCTAGGTTTGAACAATTTATGAGAAATTGAAGAACTGACTGAATTCTAGGGACCTAATGGGTGAAAGGAACCCACTAGTGAAATCCCACATACCTGGTGACAAAAACTACAGAGAAATCCTTTTGATTTAGGGGCTGAATTTGAAGAACACCTCTGCTCTTTCTTGGGAGAAACTTTCGCCTATTCCTCTTCTTTTCTTTCTAAGTTAGATTATTTTGGGCGAATGAGGATTCTAGGTAGTTTCTGACTACATTATTAGGCTTAGACTGAGTAAAACGATGTAGTTTAGGCATCAAACAACGTAGTTTAAGTGCCCAACGCATAGGGGAAAAGACCAATATGACTCTGACTTAAAAGTTGACGCCTTGACTTGAAGATAAGCTTCACGGGCCGTCAAAAGCACCACGGCCCATCAAGTGGGTCGTGAAGAGGTATAAGCCTGAAAATGCTTCACTAAAACAGGCATAACTTTTTACTCCGAACTTCGAATGGGGAAAGCTCAGTGGCGTTTGAACGAGGACTCAATGGCCTTTAATTTGAGAGTTCATGGGCCACCTCATTAATTTTGTGCGTAAAGATATGATCGTTTGAAGCTATCCGAAAACTCAAAATCTGATCAGTCTCCTTCATGGACAACTTCACGGTCCGTGTGATGCTTCACGGCCCATTTAGACGTCTGTGGTCCTTTTCCAATGACCTTGGGTCACACCCCACCAATTATGTGACTTGTACAACTCACTTGACGGGTCGTGAAGTCCACCACGAGCCGTATGGGTCACCGTCAAGGTGACCCCCTGCATGGGTAGATTCTTGAAAGGACTCACGGGCTCCTTAACGGACCATGGTACCCTTCACGGACCATCTAGGATGCCGTGAACGGTCCATGTTCCAATTTTGGTTCATTGACCTTTTCCCGTTCCCTCATTTTAACCTTTTTCAAATTTGAGATGTTACAGATTCGTAGAGATTTCACATAATTCATCACTTCATAATTAAACCCACCAATCAAAGATTAATTTTCAAAATTAGGGGAAATTTGCGTGGGTTCATGGGGATTCATCTCAAATCATGAAATTCATCTAAATTCTGCTTCATCATTCATAAATCAATCAATTATATCAACATTACAAAGAACCCATAACATGGAAGAAAACCCCTAATTCAATTGAGAACTAGCTTGAAAATATGAGGATTTAGGGATTCCATGGATGGGAGGCTCCATGGATGAACACTATCATACCTTAGGGTCTCAATTCTTTAAGCAATTTGATGAAGAAAGCTTGATTTCTTGAACCCTAGGCTGCCTTCTCTTTCTTCTTCTTCTATCTTCTAGAGAGATAAACATTTGAGAGAGGAGGGTACGGGGAATTTTTTTAAAGGGATTGGAAAGGGTAGATTTTAGGATTGAATAGGATTATTTAGTGTTGGGGAATGAGGGGAACCGACTTAAGAGTAGTAAATAAATCATTGGATTAAAAGACCAATAGACCCTTTTATAAATAAGTTCCAGGCCCCATCGACGGTCTGGCCTACGGTATGTAGGTCCATCCACGGACCGTCAATTGTCAACCATCGTTGGGTTCAAAGACTACCAACTTGGACTTTGCAACGACGGGCCCCATGTACGGCTCGTAGGTCAAACGACGGAACATACATGGCAACCGTATGTAAGGACTTATAGCTTAAGAATTTGTCTAAGTCTAGAGGGGACCTACGAGGCCTACCTACGACTCGTTGATTGGACGACATGCCATCCTGGCAGGCTATCATTGGGGTTCTAAAACTTGACATTTTGAAAACTTGGGCGTGCCTCTTACGGTTCCCACCTACGGGCCGTAAGTCAATCGCCAAACCGTAGGTGGCTTCTGTCGTTACTAGCAACAACCCAGAAAATTCAAAAAATTTCCACCCTCAAATCTGGGGTATTACATTATCTCCCCCTTGGGAACATTCGTCCTCGAATGAGAATTAAAACATCATAAGGAAGGTAAGGAAAAGAATTAGCAACCCAACCTAGAATGGAATCACATAAATGCACATATTCGAGGGGGAAACATCCACTCCAAGCTAAAGCATGTTCAACACATCATTTCATGAAGACTTTATGTAACTCATATTCAATACACATAATCAAGGAAAAATCAATCAAGTGAACTCATTTCACAATATTTAGACCCTTCATGAACTTGCATAAATGAGGAATCATGAGAGTATCTAAGACACATGAGACCAAATGAATGAACCATGAGGAACTAGGTACCTCAAGCTAGAGTAGGATCGGAGGGAAAGAGACGAGGATATTGGGACATCATATCGGCCTCGACCTCCCAAGTAGCACCCTCAACTAATTGATTGCTCCAAATAACTTTCACCGAAGCAACTTCTTTATTCCTTAACTTTCGGACTTGCCGGTCTAAAATCTCAACCGGGACTTCTTCATAGGAAAGACTATCCTTTATGAAATGATTCTCCAATGGCACTATAGACGTCGGATCGCCAACACATTTCTTTAACAAGGAGACATGGAAAATCGGATGCACCGATGCAAAATCATTAGGCAAATCAAGCTCATAAGCAACCTTACCAACACGTCTCAAAATCTGATATGGGCCTACATAATGGGGACTTAGCCTCCCTTTCTTCCCAAATCTCATTACACCCTTCATGGGTAAAATTTTTAAGTAAACGCAATCATTTACATCAAATTCTTAATCTCTCCTTCTAACATCGGCATAGGACTTTTATCGACTTTGGGCAGTTTTTAACCTTTCTCTAATAAGCTGAACCTTCTCCATAGCCTCATGCACCAACTCTTGTCCTATCAAAGAAACTTCACCAACTTCGAACCAACCTATAGGAGATCTACACCTCCTACCATAGAGAGCCTAAAACGGAGCTATGCCAATACTGGAATGGTAGCTATTTTTATAAGCAAACTCAATTAAAGGCAAATGATCATCCCAATTACCCTTGAAATCAATTACACAAGCTCTCAACATATCGTCCTAAGTTTTGATAGTACGCTCCGCTTGCCCATCGGTTTGAGGATGAAAGGCCGTACTAAGCTTAACACTAGTACCAAGACCCTTTTTGAAAGATTTCCAAAATTAAGAAGTAAATTGTGCACCACGATCAGAGATAATGGATAAAGGCACTCCATGCAACCTACCCATCTCTCTTAAGTACAACTTAGCATAATCCTCCACCAAATAAGACACTTTGACGGGAATGAAATGGGCTGATTTCGTTATACGATCCACGATAACCCATATCAAATCATATTGTCACCGGTTGCGTGGTAAACTAACAATGTAGTCCATATTCACATCTTTCCACTTCCAAGTAGGAATACTAATACCTTGGGTCAAACCTCCCGGCTTTTGGTGCTCAACTTCCACTTGTTTACAATTAGGACAATTAGCCACAAACTCCGTAATATCCTTCTTCATTCCATTCCACCAATAGATCTCTCGCAAACCACGATATATCATGGTAGCTCCCAGGTGAATGGAATATCGAGAACTATGGGCTTCCGATAAAATTTGTCCTCTTAAATCATCTACATTGTGAAGACACAACCGACATTGGTACCGAAGTATACCATCTCCCCCTTGGGAGAAAGCCTGAACGGACCTTTTGAGCACCGCAAACTTCAACTCGACCAAATTAGGGTCAAGATCTTGTTTAGCCTTTACATCATGCACAAAGGATTATTCGGAACCGTTATGGACCATAACTCCACCTTTAGTGGAATCAACCAACGGAACACCCAATCGGGCCAACCTATGTACATCGCGAACTAACTCTTTCTTACTATCCTCAACATGAGCAACACTACCCATAGATAATCGACTAAGAGCAGCCACCACCACATTAACCTTACCGGGGTGATAGAGAACACTCATGTCATAGTCTTTTAACAACTCAAGTCACCCCCTTTGGTGAATATTTAGATCCTTTTGTTTAAACACATATTGTAATTTCTTAGGGTCGGTGAAGACGTCAACATGCACACCATACAAATAATTCCTCCAAATCTTTAAGGTAAACACAACAGCTGCTAATTCTATATCATGAGTAGGATAGTTCTTTTCATGTACCTTGAGTTGCCTTGAAGCATAAGCAATGACTTTTCCATTTTGCATAAGAACACATCCTAGCCAAATTCTCAAGGCATCACAATAAACCACAAAACCATCGGACCCTTCCGGTAGAGTCAATATTGGAGCCGAAGTATGTCTATCTTTCAACTCTTGGATGCTTTCTCACATGCTTCGGACCAAGTGATCTTAACCCTCTTTTAAGTCAAAGCTGTCAATAGGGAAGCAATCGAAGAAAACCCTTCAACAAGCCTCCTATAATAACAGACTAGACCTAAGAAATTACGAATATCCAAAGGTGATAGGGGTCTAGGCCAATTCCTATCCACATCAGTCTTCTTAGGATCTACCTCAATACCTTTACCAGAGACAATGTGAACAAAAAATGCCACGGACCTTAGCCAAAACTCACATTTACTAAACTTTGCAAAGAGTTGTTGGTCCTTGAGGACTTGCAAGACAAACCTCAAATGATCGGCATGCTCACCCTCACTCCTTGAGTAAATCAAAATGTCATCAATAAACACAATCATAAACATATCAAGATATTGTCTAAACACCCTCAAGTTCATAAGCGCGGCCGGAGCATTTGTCAACCCAAATGACATCACTAGGAACTCATAATGACCATATCTAGTTCGGAAAGCCGTTTTCAGAATATCATCTTCCTTTACTCTCAAATGGTGATAGCTCAAACGAAGGTCGATCTTAGAGAAGTAACTAGCCCCTTGAAGTTGATCAAAAAAGTCATCTATTCTTGGAAGAGGATATTGATTCTTAATGGTAACCTTATTCAGTTGGCGGTAGTGAATGCACATACGAAGTGAACCATACTTCTTTCTTATAAACAAGACCGGAGCACTCCATGGAGAAATACTTGGCCAGATGAAGCCCCTATCCAACAAGTCTTTCAATTGCTCGTTTAGTTATTTAAGTTCCGCTGGAGCCATTCTACAGGGAGGAATAGAAATAGGTTGGTATCCGGGAGAAGGTCAATACCGAAGTCTATTTCCCTTTCGGGAGGAATACCGGGTAAATCATCAGGAAATACTTCCAGAAACTCATTAACAATGGGAACCCACTCAAGAATAGGGATTTCAGAATCCATATCCCTCACCCTAATAAGATGGTATATGCAACCCTTAGAAATCATCTTTCTAGCTTTAAGATAAGAAACAAATTGACCTCTAACCATAGAATTTCCCCCCTTCCACTCTAGGATAGGCTCATTTTGAAATTGAAACTTGACAATTTGGGTCCTACAATCAATAGAAGAATAACAAGAATGCAACCATTCCATCCCAAGAATAACATTAAAATTTAACTTATCAAGTTCTACGAGATCAACATGAGTGACCCTATGAGATAAAGAGATGGAGCAATTTCTGTAGACTCTCTTAGCCACAATAGACTCACCAATCAGAGTAGAGACATGAACAGGATCTAGCAGCACATTCGGAACAACAGCAAACCTCATAGCCACATATGGCGTCACAAAACACAAGGTAGCACCGGGATCAAGCAAAGCATAAATATCAAAGTGAAAGACTTTCAACATACCGGTAACCACATCAGCAGAACCCTCTTGCTCATGACGATCTTGAAGTGCATAAAATCGGTTTTGCTTTTGATTTCCACTAGAACTTGATGGATTTTGAGGTTGAGTGCATTAACGGTTATCCCCTTCATTCTTAGCCACTAAGGGGCAATCCCTTATCTTGTGATCCATCTTGCCACAACCAAATCATGTATTAGAACCCACTAGGAATTAGCCCTCATGCTTTCTCCCACACTTAGCACAAGTAGTCAATGAAGAGCCACCACCATTTCCTCCTTGAAGCTTAGGGTTAGACATCCTATCTTTGTTGGACTTGGGAGGAGCATTGGAAAAACCATGACCAGAAAACCTTTGTCAAAAAATAGGACGACCATGTCCATCGGTCCTTGATTGTGGAAAGTTACCATCACCTGTCCTCGCCCTCTTTGTCTCTCTAGACCTTTCCTTGAGCTTTTCCTCTTCTATTTGTTGAGCATACACAATGAGGCAAGAAATGTCCATGTCATTGACGATCATAGTGGTGAGGCACTCTTTAACCAACATTTCGGACACTCCCGAGACAAACTTACTAATTCATGCCCTAGGATCGGCAACTATGGAAGGAGCATATCAGGAAAATTTGTGTGAACTTCAAAGCATACTCTTTCACACTCATGTTTTCTTGTGAAGGATGAAAAATTCAAGCACCCTTGCCTCCCTCATCTCAAGGGGAAAGAACCTATCAAGGAAAGCAACCTTTAATTTTTTTCCAATAAAGAGGACCCTCATTAACCACCCTATCACTCTTCTATTTCTTGAACAAAACTTGAGCAACACCCTTGAGTTGATAAGTGGTCAACTCCGCTTTTTCCTCTGATGTCGCCCCCATGATTATCAATACCTTGTACACTTCATCGATGAACTATTGAGGATCTTCCTCCACCTTAGTAGTATAAAATTCCGAAGGGTTCATCCTTGTGAAGTCCCTTACCCTAGATGCCGCCGTACCCACATTTGGGTTCACGGGAGCCACAACCTCTCTATTGGCTTGAGCAGTCACGGCTTGATCCAACACTTGAAAAGCAGCCCTAAACTCTGCATTAGATACTTGTTCGGCCAAAGGGTCGACCGAAACATGTGGAGTTTGAGGAGGAGCTTGTTGATCCACATTCTTTCCCGCATTTCTTCTAGCATAAGCTCTTCAGGTAGCCATATCCTGAAACGCATAGGATAGGGATTAGGAGGGAGACCTATAGAGTAAAACTCTATGGCACGACTTAGGAGTAATGGAAGAAGTAAAGTTTCTTAAACGTCTTATAGCCTCTCATTCATAAATGTGGTGAGCTTCAAACTCAGGAACAAAACTCAACTCGGCGCGGCTTATGAGACATCCTAGGATCTTTCTAAAACCTTGTGCTCTGAATACCAAGTTTCTCATGACCGAAGGTACCCCCTAGATATGATATGGCGTACAAGACCCCGAAAGGCCTCATACCAGCCACTTAGCATGCTTACTTACAAGATCATAGAGATTAAGAGTTCAAAAGACAAAGTCATATAAAAGCTTTTAAGAAAAATAGCGGAAGTCTACATCTCATGTCTCAAAGCAAATCTAACATAAGAAAAGAAATAATGTTTGGGATGTAACCCAATACAATGCCAACATGAACAAAACATAAAAGTAAGAAAAAACTAGGCTATGCCGTCGAATGAATGAGGACTCACCAAGTCTTCACAATCCTTCTACTAAGCTCTAGCCACGAGTGGATGGATAATTGCCTCGCCCTACATCAACAAGTCAATGTAGGCAAGAGTATGCGTTAGTACAATGAAGTACCAAGTATGATAGCAATGCACAAAATCATTTAAAACATGCGAAAATGGGACATTTTCATGACATGCAATGACAAAGCTAAACATGATAAGGGTTAAAAAACATAAAACATAAACCATGGTCAAGGCAAGCTAAACATCTTTACTTCACTTGAGAGATATCATATCAACACTTTTGTTCATTAGTTGTGGGGAATAGCCTTAACCGACATATAAGACCATGTGAGCTATCAACAAGGATTCCGATGTATAACCCCACACCGATAGGGCCATCCTACTTGTCAAGGTAGGACCCTTTGCTTAACATGTAGCTTATGTGGATCCCCTAGCTAGTGTCTATCATAGTCCATTACTGGCAGCAACCCAGAAAATTCAAAAATTCTCCACCCTCAAATCTGGGGTATTACAAAAACAAAAGCCCACTACATATCCTCTAGATTCTTGGTAGTACACTCCGATTGACCATCAGTCTACGGGTGGAAAGCTATGTTAAGGTCAACATGAGTACATAACGTATCTTGAAAAGTCCTCCAAAAGATAGGAGTGAATTGAGCACCCTGTTATGATATAATAGAGACAGACGCACCATGAAGACATAAATTATCAAATATAGATACAGGCCAACCTCTCAGTGCTAATTTAAGACAGAATTGGGAGGAAGTGTGCTAACTTGGTCAGTAGATCATTGATGACCTAAATGATGTCAAAACCTCTAGAGGTCCAAGGAAACCCTGCCACAAAGTCAATAGTGATGCGATCCCACTTATATTCCAGAATGGGAATTCTCTGGAACTCACCACTAGGTCTCAAATGCTCGGGCTTCACTAGTTGACAACTAAAATGGGATACATAGTCTACAATATCACTCCTCATGCCACCCCACCACTAATGCTGTCTCAAGTGGCGATACATATATGTGGTGCCCGAATGGATAGAGTATCTAGAATTATGGGCCTCACATAGTATAAATTGAATAAAACCCCTAACTCTCGGAACACAAATACAGCCTGCAAATCTCAAAACCCTATCTTAACCTAAGGTAACTAAATTGTCATCACTTGCTAACACTTGATCTGGAAGTGCCACCAAGGCCTTATACTCAAACTGACGGCTACAAATCTGATTAAGTAGAGAGGAATGAATTCCCACATAGGCTAAAACATGCCCAAAATCTGAGACATCCAACCGAACAATTTGACTGAATATCCAAAGAAAAAGGTCTCTCCACAATAGATAAGAAGGATAAATTACCCTTATTCACTGCCATTCGACTCAAGGCGTCTGCTACTACATTCGTCTTGCCCGGATGGTAGAAATAGAGAGATCATAGTTCTTCAAAAGCTCTATCCAGCAATACTACCTCAAATTAAGGTCCCTGAAACGACCCCAAAAATGTCCGAAAATGTGCTTCGGAAACACCTATAATTGTAATTTCCATATATCTTTAAATCCGTGCATGATTTCGGAAATTCGACTTCATATTCTTATTTGTGGGGTCAAATTGAGTGGGAAATGGGTCTAACCCGAATTTTAGAGCAACCGTATCAAAATTCAAAAATCGCAAAAATTACAATTTGGAGGGTCAACTTTAAAGGGGCATATCTCCTAGCACACAAGAAACTGGAAGGGCTGGAAACTATTAAATTAAAGCTCTTTGAGTTAGCTTTCCAACGCACTTGGTTTCACCTCATTCCGAGTTAGGATGAGGGAGTTATGACCATTTTCGTAAAACCTGTCTGTGCAGATTTGCAATTTCCAGTGAGCTATTTTTTTAGGCGGGTTGGAGACGTTTTTTTTTTATAAAAAGGGGATATGTCCCATACTTAGTCATTTTTCTTAACTCCAAAAACACTCTCTAAGCCCTCTCCAAAAATTCCACCAAGATCTTCAACCAAATTCAAACATCTCAAGCTCTAATTCCGGATTCAAGACTCAATCTCAAGCTTCGATTCTCCATTCCAATCTTCATCAAGGATTCTCCAAAGTTGAGGTATGTGGGTTTGATTGTGGAAACCTTCCTTTCCACAAGTCCAACCATTTATCCTCTATTTCTACTTCAAGTTTATGGGTCCTTATGATTATTTATGAACTCTTGAATTATGGAATTACTACTACACACCCTATTATGGTCCATTTTGCATATTATCATGAAATGGAATTATTATGTGATGTTTATGGTTTACATGCTTCCATGATCAAATTATGAAGGTTGATATATATATGTATGTTGTTGGTGGGCTGATTTATATGGATTTTGGAATTGGTTGGACTTAGTATTCTTGAAATACATGATTTCATTTACATGAACAATTGCCCACCTTGTGTTTGATAAAATGCCCATTTATAGAATTCTTAGGAAAGGGAAGGTCCAAGGTACGTCCTATGAGTCGGATGGTTATGTAATTACTGAAATGATGATGAAATGGACACATGTATATGATTTTCTCTATATAAGTGTTGTGAGTCGACCAAGCCTAGTACGGGGGGTAGTAGGCCCGTATAACCGTATCGAGGGGTTGGTACCTTGGTTGCCTAGTACGGGGGTAGTAGGCCCGTATAACCGTATCGAGGGGTTGGTACCTTGGTTGCCTAGTACGGGTAGTAGGCCCGTGTAACCATATCGAGGGGTTTGTACCTTGGTTGCCTAGTACTAGTAGGCCCGTATAACCATATCGGGGTACCTTGGTCCCTAGCTCGGGGGGTGGTAGGCCCGTGTAACCATATTGAGGGGTTTGTACCTCTTTCGCCTCTCCAAGGGGGTGGTAGGCCTTGGAAATACTATATTGATGGTCACTCGCCACACATGTACTATGTCCCACTAAATATTATTTTTATGTAAGTATCATTATACATATCATTTCATTAATATGCTATCTATTGGGTATGATTACGCATTTTTCCTATGATGTCCATCTAATGTAGCATTGCATTGCATCCCATATACTTAGTACATTCAAATGTACTAACGCATACTCTATGCCTACATGATGTCACCATGTAGGGACCGGAGCACCGCTTGACCATCCTCCTCCGCGTGGCTAGTACGATTTTCTATAGTGGTTATTGGTGAGTCCTCCATTTCGGGGACGTTGCTCATGATCTTTTGCTATGTATAAAACTTTTCCTTTCTAGTTATGTTTTGACTATGAGGGTGAGCCCGGTAGTTTGTCTTTGCCCCCGCTAAGTACTCATGTTTAGAGGTGGTTTGGACAAGTTGTGTATTATGCTTGAGCTTGACTCATCTATGGTATTTATGTATCATTTCTTTTTTTTGCTCCCTTAGTCCCGATTTCCCCCTTTATTATGCTTATCGTTTATGGTCATTTAATTGCTTCCCCGACCAAGGATGTGTAATGATACGCTATGAGGCTTGTTTGGGGTTCCTTCGGGTTCCCCATTTGCCGGTCACATCTAGGCCCTAGGCTTGGGTCGTGACAGTCCCTCTGGCTCATAATATACCAAAGACTCCAATTAATAGTGTTGATCTCACAATGAACTCCATACAAGTAGTTCCTCAAGATCTTAAGTGTGAAAACTATCACTGCAAACTCTAAATCATGAGTGGGGTAGTTGCACTCATGTAGCTTAAGCTAGCTCGACGCATAAGCCATAACCTGGCCCTGCTTCATTAGAACACAACCCAAGCAAACGACGGATGCATAATAATAAACCCTAAAGCCCTTACCCTCAAATAGAAGTATTAATCTAGAAGTTGTAGTCAAAAACTTCTTGAGCTTCCGAAAGCTCAACTCTCACTCTTCAGACAAGTCAAAAGAAACATCAAGGTGAGTCAATCGAGTCAAAGGTTCTATAAAGGTGGAGAAGCCTTCCACAAACCATCTGTAGTAGCCTGCCAAACCGACGAAGCTCCGAACCTCAGTAACTAAAGTTGGCCTAGCCCAATTACGAATAGCCTCAACCCTCGCTAGATCTACCATGATACCACCCTTGGAAACCATGTGCTCCAAGAATGTTATAGACTCAAGACAAAACTCGCAGTTTGATAACTTCGCATAAAGTCACTGATCTCCCAATGTTTTGAGCACAATCTATAGATGTTGCGCATGAACACTCCTTCTCTAAAAGCATACATAAATGTCATCTATGATCACTATGATGAACAAGTCAAGATACGGTCTAAACACCCACGTCATCAAGTCCATGAAAGTTATAGGGGCATTAGTCAACCCAGAAGATATCAGTATAAACTCATAGTCATCATATTAAGCCCTAAATGTGGTCCTAGGGATATCCTCTACTCTAATCCTCAATGGACGGTAACCATACCTCAGCTAAATCTCCTAAAACACTGTAGCACCCTCAAGCTAGTCAAAGAGATCGACAATCCTAGGCATGGGATAATGGTTCTTCATGCTCACCATTTTTTGCAGCCTATAATGAATTCAATTATGCATCGTACCATCCTTATTCTTCACAAAGAGAACGGGAGCGCCCCAAGG
The DNA here is from genome assembly GCA_018342035.1 of Solanum appendiculatum. Classification (NCBI taxonomy): domain Eukaryota; kingdom Viridiplantae; phylum Streptophyta; class Magnoliopsida; order Solanales; family Solanaceae; genus Solanum; species Solanum appendiculatum. The sequence goes on along the minus strand of JAGDQO010001616.1, from coordinate 518,176 downwards.
TGATAAACTAGTCATGATGAACTCCTTACCCAAGAGATTCTGAAGTCGAACACCGAGCACCTTGAGCTCTACACTAGCCACCCGATATGGTGGAATGGAAATAGGTTGAGTACCTGACTCAAGCTCAGTAGGGAAATCTATATCATGCTCTGGGGTAGACCAGGTAGGTCGGAAGGCAACACATCTACAAAATCATGGAAAATTGAGTCAATGGACTCAACTAGAGCAACCTCCCGACTCACATCAAGCATAAATTGCAAATAAGACAACCACCCACTAGCCACTAGCCTCTGAGCCTAAACAAAAGAGATAATTCAAACCAGTGTGATACTAATGGAGCCCTGCCACACCACCGGGGAAATACCAGGCATGGATAAGCTAACAAACTTAAAGAAGCAATCTAAAACCACATGGTAGGGGAATAACAAGTTCATGCCCAAAATCATATCAAAATCAAGCATATATAACAATATAATGTTAGAACAGGTGTCACGCCTCTTTATAGTAACTAGACATGATTAAAACACCTAATTCATTACTAAATACTCACCCATGGGGGTCGACACACACTACACCGTTGTCGTTGGCTCATAACTCATACCCATACGCGAACCATAATACATTGACACATAAGAATAGCTAGAGCCTAGATCAAATAAAATCGAGGCGAGCTGATGGTATAAAAGAATCGTAACTGAATTCACATCATCTGATGCCTCAGCCTCCACCCTCACTAGAGCTGCATAGAAATGGCCTTGTTCACCTCTTCCTTGTCCATCACTCCTACCACCTCACCTGCCTCCCCATGAACCACTATCAATAACCTGTTCTCCACCATAATGATCTTGACCTTGAACTTGACCCTTAGCCGAAGGTGGTGTTGGTAGAGCTGGAGCAATCCACCTATGCACGAGACAATCTCTGCACCAATGATCAGGCTCCACTCACTTAAAGGAACCCAAAGATGATCTTCTCCTAGAAGAACGACCACCACGCCTTAAAGTACTAGCTTGGGACCCATGACTCTAACTAGAGCAAGCCTTACTCTGGCTGTAGCGATCACTCTCTGAAGGCTATAATGAAGCATAAAATGGTCGGCTGGGATTACCCTGCTAAAACCATTACATATGCCTATCATAAGAGTCCCTCTACCAAGAATAGGACCCACTATATCTACCCTCATGTCTAGCCCTTTTATCGTTGCCCCCTTGAACTTCATGGTAGAGCTGCTCAATAGTGTGGGTGTAATCAACAATATGTAGAAAGGAACGACCCACAGAGACCATAGACTAAGCATCAATTCGCAGCTGAAACATTAACCCACGGACACAGCACCAATATGGAGAATCATGGTAACATGGATAGAGAGCTCTTGAAATCTTGCCACGTACTCAGACACAACCATAGAACCCTTCTCAAACCTGAAGAACTGGTCTGTGAGGTGATATGTGATGCTGCGAGGGATGAACCTGGCTAAGAATGGCTCAAAAAATACTGTCAAGGTGACCGGAGAAGACCCAGCAAGTCTGATCTCAATAAAGGTATGTTGTCACCACCAGGCTGGCCCATCTACTGATAAGTAGTGAAGTCGGCTCCTCTCAACTCTGCTAAACCCAATTTATAAATTCATTCACAAAAAATAGTAGGAAACTCATAGGCAACCTCACCCACAACCCAAGAAAATCTTGAAGGTGAAAGCCTCACAAACACTTTGAGCATCTTCGGCTCCTCTAGTGGTATAGCTTCGGCCGCAATCACAGGGTGGACACCCCCTTGGTGCTACCTGGGCCCGAGGTACCTCTGTTACAGGCTCATCATGCTGAATTGGTGATGCTGCTGGTGCTAAGGCCTGCTGCATGCCCCCAAGTATGGTTAGAAACTGAGTAATGACTACTTAGAGAACTGGAGCCATAGGCTGCAAAAGGATCTTTTGTGGGCTCAAACCCCTACTCTCTCTCTCTCTCTCTTAGAGTAATGCAGCACCCCTATCCGTTAAGGGATGACTACCCCTATCCTAAGCCACCTCGCGGTGGGTAAAAGCCATCCTACGAAAGAGTGAAACAAGTGAGATTTCAATAAACTAATAACACACATGTTGCACGAAAATGATACAAAAAGAGGAGAATTCCTAAAGACACCCTGTAGTCTCCCGAAGATAGGATACATATGTCTCTGCATCAATCCGTAGAATTTTACTAGGCATTAGCTTTGTACAAGTGAGACCGGTGAACCTGGGGATCTGATACTAACTTGTCACGACCCGAATTCTTAAGTTATGATGGCAACTACAATAAAATATCAGCAGGTAAGGCAGCCAGTACCCATAGTGACAATTACTGAGTACTAGGGTAGAACTAAATAGAAAGTAACACTAATAATAAGAAAAGGCAATAATGGAAGCAAACCAAAAACTTTAAGCAAAAGATACCCTTCCATAACCTGGAAGTCATGTGTAAAGAGTTGTCTAATATGAAAAATACAAGTCTAAGAAATGGACCACAACAAGCCGTCTCAAAGGTAAAGACAAAATTACATATATATACAAAATGAGACAGGTTAATCCAGGACGCGAAGTCCTCACAATGGTATCCGATATCCACAAGCTGCAAAAGATTGCATGGATGATCACCGCTGGTAGCTGGCACTAGGATCTACATCACGAAAAGATGTAGAGTGTATCATAAATACCAAAACAGGGGTACTTAGTAGGAATCATAGGCCAACTGAGCATGAAAGGTAAAAACAATTTGAAAAGATCGAATCTAGACCTAAATAGAGGTCAAAGAATACATAAAAATAAAGCACACGAGTATACTTAAAGTAAATATAAGTACAACTAAACTAAACCTAGATGGACTCCATAAGCCAAAAGGTACACTCGTGCACAAGTTTAAATAAAACTCGAATGGACCCCATAAGCCCGATAGGTACACAAAATTGCTAAGTCTACAAGAAAGAAGTTCCTCCAAACTACATCCAAAAAGTTCACATTTGGCCTCAATCCCTAAGTAATAGCCTCTTATTTGAGGTGACAACCTCAAACTAAAAGCATTAACCTTAGACTGGGAATACGACCTCGAATAGTGAACATCAGCCTCAGGCTGGAGATGAGAGCTTCAAATCGTGAACTTCAACCTCGAACCAGAAAGAATCATAGTGTCCAGTCAACTCCCAACCCTTCTAGCAAGGGTGACAGAAAGCATGTCTACTCTGAAAAGGATTCAAACATCAAGACCAAGACATTGTGGAGTAAAATACACTGAAAAGGATCCATGGAAGGCTAGAACAACTCAATCTCAAGTCTTCACAAGACGTAATCCCTTCAGTAACTCATCGTAGCCGTAGAGATAGGGAGAGAAAGTGGAAGATCCAAAAGGTTGTGTAACTGCCTATACTAAGGCTCCTACTATCAGAACGAAGTCTACTATGTTCATTTAAAAGGACTTAGTCCATCCGAATAACGTTGGAGACATACTAAAGTCGCAAGGTTCATGGGTCTAAGGCAACACTAGTTTATCCTAGACTAAAGCCGAACATGCTACAAAAAACACGTAACAACACAAGTAAATAATATAGCATGCGACAAAACACGTAACACCAGAGCTAATCATGGAACTGCCCTAAGAACAATAGTAATCCACCCTATATCATGGTTTCTAAAAAGAAAAGCAGGAATAACTAGATACCCACCCCCAATTCACACTAATCAACATGATTTCACACATTCTTGTTCAATCTAATTATAAAGGAAGTCGTAGCCTACATGTTGGCTGACCGGGCGCACTCCAAATCACAAGGCTAGAGCTTTCACCTCCTTAACGTCTTCTAAATGGTGCAACGCTATCAAGAATATGATCACAATGGTAGTACGATCTTTTACACACCAAAATCACACAAAATGAAGATAGACCTATTTTGAAGTCAAATGGGAATTGTGGGAACTATACCAGAATTTCTAGAATTGACTCCATCAAGAGGTTTCAAACTATGACTCAAACTTGTATTCCAAAATTGAATACAATTCGAGGCCTAAAATAGAGGAACCAACAATCACACAAAAATCAACAAGAAAACCAAGTGAAGGCTGCAACATTGGGATTAATTCACTGAGAAGGGATTTTTTCCAACACAATCCAATCACTCTACCATGTAGCTCAAACAATTACAGATGCGTTGGACTTTGAATCACCACAATCGGAGTTTGGAAGAAGGAAAAATAACCAAATTACTCTTGGGAGCCAAGTCTGGCTCGTGACTATGGCTTAAATATAAAGGCCAACTAGCTGGTCCTCACGAACGTGGATTCAAGGCCTTCTGCAGCCCGCAAACACGGCAGCTCATAGGCAAAGGTGTATTCCTGAGCACAAGCCTTTTGCGTTGCAATGCATGCCTCAATTGACACTTCTCAACTAAAGTGCTAAGTCATCAAATCTTCTATGGGGTGCCCTTGATTTATTCGGAACCCCGTGCACACAAACAAACAATGCTACCCCATCGAGTTCAATATCCGGAATCAATGAAACTATCAAAACATCTATCCGAGTTCATTTTGACAATAAGTGGGCCCCATACCCAATTTTCATTCTAAGCAAAAATACCTGAGAGGACTCTGAATTAGCCCAGAATTCTTGCGACTTAAACAAAGGGTCATTCTAGACCAAACTCAACATTATTGAGCTAACCGTGTTGATAAAGTTCTCCTCAGAGCTCGTTTACTCAGCATGTTGACAAAATTCAAACTTAGGCCTCAACTTGAAATTTCAAATGCCTAATCACTGACTCACACCGAAAGCCTCTAGAGTCATGTTGACTTTGCTAATAGCCTAAAATTACCTTTTTCAGAGTGGATGGAATCGTCAGAATGGAATTCTAAGGTCATCTTCTTGAACTTTTGATAAAAATGACTGTTCAAGGTTCAAAAGCTCCAAAACACTTAAACACGCATAAAAACTAAACGAATGACTAGGTGACTGAACAATCAGTCCGAGCAAGTTATAAATGACTTGGTGTCACTATAGAAAAGTTCTAAAGGCTTAACAGGAGACATAAACACAACAATAACTTGGAGGTAATTATAGTCTAAAGGACCATATTGATGTCGGGGTCATTAATTTGATAGTGTGGTTAAAAGGTGGCTAAGAAAGGAAAAGCACAAATTTAGAGGATTAGAGCATGTATGATCGGCTTTGAGGTAGGCTACAACTTACTATCGTTAGGCATTGATTGTTGATTGTTATAGCATGCTAATTAGCTAAGTGTGGAATGGGTTAATAACAAGATTCCTTGTTAAGTTCCCAAATTGTTTGGTTTTAGCCTTACTTTCGGTTATTTCTAACGATTCTTTAGTTTTGTATGATTTGTGGATATCCCATTTGATTCCATGAGTTTGTATTAGTCTAGTATTGCCTTAGTACTGTTGTTGTGAAGCCTTAGATTAGGTTTAGCTAGACTTGCTTTAGATATTACTTCTCAGGGCCTGTGGGGCTTGTTTTATGATTTCAGTTTGTTTAGATACGATCTTATGAAATAGGTTGTGACCTTTAGGTATCCCTATTGGTAGTTATGATTATTTGTATGTAGTGAGTGGTTACCTAGACTCATGAAGGATATTTTTTTCCTTTTAGCCTTTAGCTGACCCAAGATGAGATTCTGGAGGGGCTAACTAGTGTCATTGGAAATCCTGATGTACAATTTTGGGATAGGCTAGGGTTCTGTATAACTGGTCTAATGAAAGATATAGGGAGTTGCTAGGTGTTCGTGTCTCCATTTTGATTTTAGATTCTAGGTGGGACTAGCCTTTTTGATGTAAGATTCTAGGGACTATTGGGTTCTTATAAGACTTTATAATGTAACATTATGCGAAGGACTATTTATTCAGACACAAGATTCTAGAATATGTTAGGTGATATCAAAACTTTTTATTGTAACATTTTTGGAAGGACTAGCCATTTCAATGTAAGATTATGGAATAAGTTGTGTTTCATTAAGGATTTCTTATATAAGGTTTTGGGAAAGACTAACTATTCATACATAATATTTTAGGAGATTCTAGGTTCGGGGCAATTAGTGTTAATCTCAAAATTGTGTGTTATCCTATAGCCTTTGAGTGTGCACGTTTGTCATACGGGGGTTCGACCAGGTTATTGTTTGCACGATTTATCATTTTCTTGCCTTCTTATATGCCTTTTGGGCTCATCGGATCCATCAACGTTAAGAAGTCTTTACCGATTTCCATATTTGATATAGATGCTTTCATTCGTTGCAGGACTAGTTAAGCCTTTACGTTTGCTATATTACCCTATTATACTCTCTTTTTATTGCAATCACAAGCTCAGTCTGCCTATAAAGCCTATTGAGTACCCATTGTTTTTGTACTCATACTACACTATACATTTTTTTCACTGATGCAGACCCAGGTGCTAGTCGAGTGGACTGATTCTTGTGCTATAGTAGTTGATATTCAAGAGATCGAAGCTAAGCTTGTTTGCATTCATGGTTGAATAATCTCCTTTTGTAAAGTTTTGTCTAGACTTTTATATCGAGACAGCTTGTGTAATTGTTGTATATGTTTAGTTTGTACCCGCCTTTTATAGTAGCTTTGCACTTGTATCAACTAGTGTTTGGGTGGGATCTTGTATTTTTGTCCTAGTTTGAAGGCTATGTATATAAGTACATTGTTTCTTATTTCAAATGATCTTTCTTAAACTACTTTTTAATGCTTCTTTCTTTGTCTTCTCGTCCCTAGGCCAGTTATCGTTGGTCTAGTCCATGGGTTAGCTTACCTACAAATGGAATGTAGTAGTTTCAAACATAACCCAACTTTCTTTTTGGTCATGAAAACTTGGTATCACAGCCCTAGGTTGACCAAAGTTGTTGGTGCAAAGCTAATGTATAGTAATGTCCTATGGAATGGTATAGGGACTTTTGTATCCTATCTTTGAGAGGCTATAGGACATCTTTAAGAATATTATTTCATTGTATTCTATATCATGTGACCTTTTTCTTGTTTGTTTATGGAATTCTCATTCGTGTCATTTATTCGTAGATAGTGTGAATGAAAGGTGCTGAAATTGGGAATGATGCTCCAAGGCTAGAAGATTAAGCCCATGCTAAGGGCAGGGCTAGAGGTCGACCCTAAGATCGTGCATGAATAACATCACCTTTTCGGGATCAGGGTAGAGATATGACCATTGATCTACATATTGAAGCTCTTTAAGAACCTATTCCTCCTCAACCGATAGGGATTCGACAAAACCAGTCGCCACCGAGGCCTTTAGTTTTGCAAGGACTAAAAACGGCCATGGCTTAGTTTTAAGAGGTGTTATGGGTAAGCAATAAGCCCAAACGGGTTCAGAAGAGCAACCTACCCTTGCAACTCCTCAGGAAGAGGTACCTGATCGTGCTCAAATACATCTATCACGATTCAAGATGTACACGGTCGTTAGCAATATAAATCCAACGAAGAGTTGGGGTCGATCCCATGAGGAATGGGACTAATTTCAGAATTCAAATACGAAGTATAAAGGAGATCTAGCTTTTTGTAGGTGGAAAACAAATGAAACGTTGCATAATATAAATCAACAAAGTTTCAATTATCAAATAAGATGAGCTTCAAACAAATAATTTCAACAAAACACGAATTAAAAAGGGATTTAATCAATGAGAGATGGGACCTTAGGAATGTGTGAATGTTCAACCACCAACTTCACTAAATGGGTCATTACGAATTGCCTAACAGTGTTAATCCATAATGGGTAGGCAAGATTACCATTATAATAGATATTTTGCAACCAACTACCCTGCTTTCAATTGGGTCTTACCAAACCCAAACAGGCTAGACAAGCAGAACAAAATCTTATACCTTAATTAAACCCACTTTAACAAGCTGAGTTGTACAAGTAAGAACTCATACAACTATCAAAAGTCAATTCCACTCAAATGCATCTTTAACAAGCATACAAAGAGATATAAGCTAGAATTGAATTTGCAACTTCAATTCATAAGATAAAAACATGAATTAACAACTGAACCCATTCTAAATAAACAATTAATTCAGCAATTCATAAGACCCATAAGCTAATTAGATAATTGAACACATAATCACACCCCTAAGGCATTGGGATTTTAGCCAATCATAGTAATGATGAAGAGGTAGTTACAAAAAGCATAGCCGTTCATTTTCCAAGTCTCCAAGCAACAAATACAATCAACTAAAATTTTACCCAAAGTGCAATTCCTTAGAATTCACCAGAATAGTTCATAAAATCAATTACAAGTGCAATGTACTTTCTAAGTTTTAGTTCTAGTTCTTTTCTCCTAGCTCTCCCTAAATTCAATTCAAAAATTTATATTTATACTATCAAAAAAAATCCACACTATTTAAATTTTAGGGTCATTCGGCGGCGTTAGTCGGGCTCGCCCTTCCATTCGGCGATGCGCCGAGTTGCTTGATCTCACCTTTTAATTCTTGACTTCCATCGGGCTCACCGTCTTGATCAGCGACTCACTGTCTGATCCTTAAACACGCCGACTTAATTTGCATTTACCCTTTGTTTGCTGAAACTTTAAGGGAGGCTGCATTCACTCGGCGACTCGCCGAGTTGCCTTTGGCGAGCCTCAACCTTCTTTTTCTTTCAACTTTTGCATTCTTTTTGCTTCTTTTTGCATTATATTTCACTTTTCTCATTCCAAGTCCTTCATACTGCACACAAATGATTTAACATTAGTTATAGGTGCAAAATGGGCATTAAGGACACTAATTTGGCAAAATTGAAGCTATAAATGACTCAAATCTACCGACTCATCAACACCCCCAACTTAAACTTTTCTTGTCCTCATGTAAAACAAGAGATCAATGACTCAATAGGAATGTCTACAAGTAGTGCTACTTGAGAACTCACATGAAAGTGCACACAAGGATTAATCTAAGATACGAGGATCAAATGCACACCAAAAGCATCAGATTCTGACTAGCGATCATTAGTTAAAGTCTATGCTCACAGATGCTTACTTAAAACGCAAACTTATGCCCACAAAGATATTTAAATGCCCTTACATTAAGAATTATTCCACTCTCTTGCCCAAGTTAAATTGAGTATCAATATTTCGGAATCAATACAACACTCACACTCTCGAAAGAGAAAGAGTTTGCATAACTTGGCCCATAGGCTTGCCCGAGTTTTCCATCCAACCATCACAAGGTTCATGTAAGATCACAAAGGCATTTAGAGGCTTGTAAGGGGGCCGGGGTTCAAGGTATGGTCATGTTTGGTTTAGTGGCTCTACCTTCATGAAGCATGGAAACTATTTCACTTCTCCTTTTCTCTCAATCACTTCAATTTCATAACTGATCCACCCCCTCTTTCAAAATTTTTTTTTTACTTCCATGCACAATGATACTATTTTATTCACATCTTTTTCATTTCTTTTCTTTTGAGCTCTTTCTCTTTTCTTTTCAGTTTTTTTTAAAAGGGGTCCAAATATTATTTTTTTTTACAATCAGTCTTTCCAAAGATCAAGATTACAAACGTCTAGCTCAGTTTCCCTCTTCATTATCACCACACCCCCAACTTAGGCTTTTGACCTGAGTTGGTTATTCAATTTACCAATGCTTCATGAAGGTTATAGGTATGAGAGACATGGTATTTTCACACAAAAGGCTAAGGTTCTTGTGTTAATGGTTCAACCAAGAAGAAGGATAGGCTCAAATTGTGCCAAGCTGGACTCACACCCTCACAAGGTAGTCCACAAAGTTTTAGCAATTAGGTTCACCCTCGCAAAATTTTATGCCTAAGATCATCTCCCACACTCATCAATGCTTAGTCACAGGGACTACCAGGGCAAGTTTTAGGCATCATCATACACACTTTTCAAGTAAAGCTCAGCACACATGGCATTCAAACACAATTGTGGATCACAACTCCACGAGTCAAGCTTGCGTTCAACGGTCATTGCAAGACTCACCATCAACAATTTCACTAGTGATAACGAGAGGCTAAGGGTTTACAAAAGACTATGCAGCTCCAATTTACCTCGTTGGATGTACACCAACATATTATTCAATTAAGAGCACTATTCAAGTCATCGATATTGAACACAATCGAAACTCTAAAGCATAAGAGAACTGCAATCATACAATTAGTAGAGAATCAACAATTGATAAGAAAGAGAGATGTCGCTAGAATTTAAAACCATTGCGTTCAACAATCAATGGCAAAGCAACTAAAATAATATCCAAAGTAATAAACACCACCCCACCAAAAGGTTAAAGCAGTTTCCTCAATGCTAAATAACAAAAGAAACAATAAAAAGGAGATAAAAACAGTGCAAAGGAAAGTCCCCCTGTCTCGCTATGCTGGGGGTGTCTCCTCACCCTAGGCATCAGTGCCCGGTACTCTCTCATTGGTATGGTGGGTCCCACTCAACCCAATCATCAAAGTCTCCCAGAGAGACGCAGCAGTTGCGGCCCAGACCAAATCACCCTCCAGGTCCTCGAGATCAGCATACACCTCTCGATCCTACATTACAAAGTCCTCATCAACCGTCTCAGGTGTATTAGACACACCGTCATCGTTAGCAGTCAGAAAAAAACTAGTGGTTGCAGGTGAAGGATCATTAGCTCCTGTACCCTCGGGCACATCCACACTACCCTATAGCATGGTCATGTCGGTGGACTTCAGCTCATCCACATCCCTCCTAAAACCGTAAATACGTGCGGATAGCTGCCAAGTCTGTGGAGCTGCGCTCACGTTTCTCACAAGCCTCTACTCTAGCAATGAGGGATGCTAAAAGATCTCCATGTGCTGTGATAAGTCGGCACTGATCAGCCAACTTGGTGCGGATAGGGTCAAGGGTGACAGCTAGAGACCTCTCAATCATCCCTTGGATAGCTGCCTCAACCCGAGAAGCTCAGACATCGGCTGAATAGGCCAGGTGCCCCATCTGGATGAGCATGGCCTGAGTCAAAGGCCAGGGGCCAGGAGTAGAAATTGGGGCAGTGGAGGAAGAGGGGCCCTGTGCTGGACTAGAAGTAGCAGGAGCATCAGAAACAAGCGTACCTGACGGCTCAACTGCAGGAGTGGGGGACCCCGTCTCCATGGCATCAACATCCACAGCCGGAGACATATCAACTGGGGTCTCGTCCTCCTCTCTGCCTCATCCTTCTGATACTCAGCCTCGATTCTCTAGATGTCACAAGACGAGGTCGAAGTAACCACAACATCCATCTTCCTATCAAATGGCACACCAGCACGTCTACATAGCTCGCTAATTAGTATCGAGAATGGGAGGGAGGTATGCTGCTTCTTGGCTCTCATCAACATCTCGCTCTCGATGATCATTGCCAAATTGAGCAGCTGCGTATCGATAATACATCCCAATGATAGCTCCGGTATCTAACCAACAGGGGGAGGCATCACTTATTAACGGTGCCAACCACCACTTTAGTGTCTCCAAATTCCCTTCAGCTTATCGGCCAAAAAGTGCCTCCACCCAACGATGTAACCAACAACCTCATTAATATCGGTTTGGCTGCATTTTACCTTTCTACCTCACACTATGACAAATTCTACAGGCTGCATTGATTGTGCCAGCTTCTTGACCCTTAGGACTAGGCCGGAGTAGGCAGCATAGAATTCCCGAACAATGTAGGGATGTATGCATTCTGGGGCTGTGTGAAGATCTTAAATTTATGCACCCAAATCGTCTCCCAGACTAAGGGATATCTATCCACCACCTCATCAATAGATAGCCTCTTCTCCTCTAGGATGGTCCGGGCACCCTCGTCTTTTAACCTGTCCATCGACCGCGGAAGCTGAGCCGGGGCATGATGTGGAACTGGAGCAGCAGGAGCAGGTGTAGTAGTTGGTGTAGGAGCTATTGGAGGCTCAAGTCTTGAAGAACAAATGTTGACCCTAGCCAACAAGTCATGTATATGCTTGGACCGCAACTCAGCACGGGTCCGTTTCAGAAGTTCACCAATAGGAGTCCCAGACTCCTCACCTTCAGAACCTCCAAACTCAATGGAGGAAAACTGTATAGACTGCTCCTCATTCCCCAAAGAGGACTCTTCAACAACCTTTTTCTTGCCCTTCCCCTTTGATTGGGCTGCGGGTTGTTTCAGTTTGTGAGGTCTAACAACTTCGGAGGTACTTTCTATGCCTTTGGCCTTTTTCTTATGAGGTTTGTGAGTGACAACTTTGCGGTGAGGCATATCTGTCAATCAAAAACGAACAAACATGAAGATCGACTAAAATGGGATAGAAAAAAAATTCAACCAAAAATAAAAAAATTGCAGAAAGACTCGCCGAACCGATCGGTGAGAAGCCTAAGGCTATTAGGCGAGAAAAAAGAGGCATTTCCGAAAGTAACAGATGTAGCTCCAGGCCACAAAGTAAATGCTAAAGAGCGACGGGGAGAGTAGTGGGTGAGTCACCGAGTTTAACGACGAGCATGAATTAGCTCGCCGAATCAACTCGAAACATCAACCTTCCAAAAATTTAAATGATTTTCTACGAATAACCAAACACGCAACAATTAAAGGTCAATTGGCAGCAATCAACCAATTCCCATGCCCAGTTATACCTCGAGGTACTCAGACTTCCCCAAAATCAAATCGAAAAACAACCAAACGATGATATTGCCCTTAAGAAAGACGTAACCCAATCCATCATCGGGCGAATTCAAGTCATTTGATTGAATTCAGGGCTACTCAGACTTCACCCAATGATTAAACAACAACCCACAAGCAAACACTTCAAAAACAAAAATTACAAATCTCGCAATCACAAATATTTAGCATACATGACTCAAATTAGATTAACAACGCAATGAGAGGCAATCAAGGCAAGCAAGCAGACACAAAATCAATTACCCAATGATTCACAATTTGGATTTACAAGTAATAGAGAACAATAGTCAAAAAAATTTGAGAACGAACCTCAAAGCTGAAAATTTCAGTGCACACACGATGAAAATGGAGCTGGGGGCACGCCTAAAACACTTCACGAGCAATCAACAAAAAGAAGAAGCAATAAAAATGCAAAAGTGCATGGGTGAATAAGGATAATAGGCAAATTTCTAGAATGATGAAAATTTGAATTTAAAAGGATTAAAAATCGTTCAGTTCGCGCCTCAAGGGGCGATGATATGAACGTCACTTTTCCACTCGGCGACGTGCCGAGTGGTACCTTCTCTCGCCAAAAGTTATAGGGAACCAAGCCATCGTTTAAGTCCAGAAGTCGAGATAGATTGGACTCGCTGAACCACTCGAAGATGCGAACTCTCACCTAATATAACAGTGTAGCTTGCAACTTCAGCCTTCAATTTCTGATGAATTTAGGTGATCCCAGAGAAGATGGGCAATGGGCCAAGTGGTGCAAACCCTCGCCTAATCACCAAGTTTTGAAAATTCAAACTCTAACCTACACACCCAACACACGTTATCCAAAACACTAAGATAAAGCTTGGGTGGCCTCCCAAGAAGAGCCTTATTTAACGTCGTGGCACGACGAGGACATGCATTCAAGCATCGCCAAAGTAACCCACAACAATCATTTGCACAACGGGAACCTCTCCAAAGTAGACCTTCAGTATTTGCCCATTAACTTTAAAGAAGGTACCATTCTCACCCTGAACTTCAATAGCTCCATTGGCAAACACACGATTAACCTTTAAAAGGCCGGACCACTTGGACTTGAGCTTACCCGGTAATAGCCGCAAAGGAGAATTGTAGAGTAATACAAAATCACCAAGCAAAAACTCTCGATGAAGTATCGTGGCATCATGCTACTTTTTCATTTTCTCTTTATAGAGAGTAGCACTTTCAAAAGGTTGAAGCCGAAACTCTTCGAAAGCATGAAGTTGGTCAACCCGACTCTTGGAAGCAACATCCCAATTAAATTAATGGTTTTCAAAGCCTATAGGGCGTTATGCTCGAGTTCCACTGGAAGATGGCTTAATTTGTCAAACACCAACTGATATGGTGGCATACGAATTGGTGTTTTAAAAGCAGTACGGTAGGCCCACAAAGCATCATCCAACCTTCGGGACCAAAAAAAATGATTTGCATTCATGATTTTGGCTAAAATTTCTTTAATTTCCCGATTAGACACTTCAAGCTGCCCACTTGTCTGCGGATGGTAAGGGGTGGCAACCTTGTTCTTTAATCCATACTTGGCCAATAGCGATGTAAACAATTTGTTGCAAAAGTGTGAACCCCGATCACTAATAATTGGCCATGGTGTGACAAACCTTGTAAAGATATACTGCTTAAGGAATGTAATCACACTTCTTCCTTCATTGCTGGGTAAGGCTACAACTTCTACTATTTTGACACATAATCAACGACCACCAAAATTTATTTGTTTCCATAAGAACTCACAAAAGGACCCATAAAATCAATTCCCCACACATCAAATAATTCAACTTCAAGGATTGGAGTGAGGGGAAGCTCATGTCGACGTGACACTCCTCCTTGCCTTTGACATGGAATACATTTGCGGACAAGGGAGTTAGCATCTTGGTACAGTGGTGGCCAATAATAGCCACTTTGCAATACCTTGGAAGCTGTTCATACCCCACTATAGTGACAACCAACTGGAGAAGCGTGGCATGAACTAAGTATAACATCAGCTTCAACTTCCGGCACACACCTCCTAATTATTTGATCAGCACATTCGCGAAACAAATAGGGCTCATCCAAAAAATACTTTTTCGCATCAAAGAGGAATCTCTTGCGCTGATAGAATGACAGCCCCTCAGGAATAATACCACACACGACATAATTTGTGAAGTTGGCATAACAAGGAATGGAACCATGAGAGATCATCATGACCATCTCATCAGGAAAAGCATCCTCAATATCCTGGTCACCGGACACCACAACATTTGCTTCGAGTCTTGATAAATAATCCGCTACTTGGTTTTCACAACATTTCTGATCCTTGACCTCAAAGTCAAATTCTTGTAACAGCAACACCCACCAGATCAACCTCGGTTTAGCATCCTTCTTAGCTAGGGGGTGGTAACTTGACGATTACTTCAACCTTTGCTTGATCTACTTGTATACCTTCCCTTAAATTTGGTGTCCCAAAACAATCCCTTCTTGTATCATGAAATGACATTTCTCCCAATTAAGTACAAGGTTAGTTTCGACACACCTTTGTAAAACTTGTTCCATGTGTTCAAGGCATTCCTCAAATGAGTCTCCAACTATGAAACAATCATCCAAGAAAACATCCATAGAGTCCTCAACCATATTAGTAAAAATTGATAGCATACACCTTTGGAACGTTACCAGTGCATTACATTACCCAAAGGGCATGCGTTTAAATACAAAGTTCCATAGGGACAAGTGAAAGTCGTCTTATCTTGGTGCTCCGGGGCTATAGAGATTTGATTGTACCCGGAATACCCATCAAGGAAGCAATACCATCCAAGCCCTACCAACCAATCAAGCATCTGGTCCATGAAAAGCATGGGAAAGTGATCTTTCTCGGTTGTCAAATTCCGCTTCCTATAGTCCATGCACACCCGCCAACCGATAATCGGTTGTATAGGTAAAAGTTCACCCTTTTCGTTTGGAACCACGGTCATACCCCCCTTCTTTGGGACACATTGAACTGGGCTAACCCACTTGCTATCCGCAATGGGATAAACCACACCTCCATCTAACCACTTGATGATCTCTTTCTTGACCACTTCTTGCATTGGAGGATTTAACTTCCTTTGGTGCTCAACGTTGGGCTTACAATCCACTTCCAACAAAATTTTATCCCCACAATATCAGTAATTGTCAACCCAATAGCTTTAATGAACCTTTTCAGCACACTCACAAGTGCATGTACTTGCCTTTCAAGTAAGTCAGCTGCAATGATCACCGGCAAGGTATTATGAGCCCCCAAAAACATATATCTAAGATGGGAAGGCTGAGCTTTTAATTCAAGCTTCGGGGGTGCTTCAGTGGATGGCTTCACGAGAGAAGTTTCTCTATTCTTCAAATCAATTTCAAGCTTCAAAGGAGCTTTCAAGTAAGAACCTAAACCCGATAAAGCAGCCACTACTTCATCATAATCTTGGATGTCTACCGCATCATAGTTCAACATCACAGCAGCTAATGATTCACCAATACAAGTAATCTTGCTAATACTAGCCACCGCTTCATCGATCACATCAATAACCGACACCACATGGATGTCATTGGGTTGTTTCATGGACTTACACACATTAAAGGTGACTTCCTTCTCAATAACTCTAAACTTGAAGTCTCTGCATTCCATATCGACAAGTGCTCTCCCAGTAGCCAAGAAAGGCCTACCAAGAATAATAGGGATCTTGGCATCTATCTCACAATCAAGAATAACAAAATCCATCGGAAAAATAAACTTGTCAACTCTTATAAGAATATCATAAAGAACACTGATGGATCGCTTGATAGAACGATCCGCCAAGAGAAGTCGCATTGTGGTAGACTTAGGCTTGCCTAGTCCAAGTTGTTTGAAAATAGCATATGCCATCAAGTTAATACTAGCTCCCAAATCACACAACGCTTTAGCAAATTTAAACACAATGCCTAGTGCAAGGTATTGTGAACGCTCCCGGATCATCATTTTTAGCAACCACATTTGACATAATAGTACTACAACTATGGGATACTTCCACCGTTTCAAAGTCCATACTTCTCTTCTTCGTGACCAATTCCTTCATAAATTTAGCATACCCCGGCATTTCTAGTTGTGCATCCACCAAAGGGAGATTAATTGAGAGAGACTTAAAAACAGAAAGGAACTTTTGGAATTTTGCATTGTCATCTCTTTTCATTAACCTTTGGGGGAATGGAGGGTTAACCTTAGGCAACGGTTTGGGAGAAACCAATTTAGACACATCCTCCACCTTTGATGTATTGATTCTACCGGAATTAACATCATTTGGAGGATCGACATTTTTGTTGGGCATATTATCGTTCACATCATGCTCAATACTATCATAATCATTCACATGAGGTGCAATTTTACTCCATTCTACGCCGTTGTTCTCAACTACATTGTTACCCAAAACATTTCCACTTCTAGTCAGAATCGCCATACATTGAGCATTCTCATTCTTTGGATTGGCTAAAGTGTTACTAGGAAGGCCACCAATTGGTCTCTGATTCAGCTGAGTGGAAATTTGGACCATTTGAGACTCAAGATGCGTAATTGAAGCAGAGTGAGAAGTCATCATTTGATTTAGAGAGGACATATCAGCCTTCATCTCCTTAAGTACTTTATCCGAACCTTCCACCTTGTGCAAAATACGAGCAAGCATATCTTCAGTTCTAAAACTCTCTGGATCATTCTTTGGTTTGGTAACTTTAGGACGATCATATGGAGGCACATATCGATCTCGATCACCATCCCTCCAATTGGCACCTCGATCACGCCACTCACGATTATCTCTCCAACCACTGCCTTGATCTTTGTTCAAACCTTGATTCCCACACGGAATTTGATAACTCGGATGAGAACCCACCATTTGATTCGACACAAATTGGACTTCTGCGTTCTACATGGTTTCAAATGCAGCATCATCATGGCTCATAGCAACTGCGTTAACGGCTTTTGATCACACACCCATGACATGCTTTGTTAACAAGTCCATCTGAGTCATCATCTTGGTCATATTCGCATCACGTTCATGGTCTTGCTCAATTTGCTCCTTATTCATTCCGACTTCAAGAGGTGATACTTGGTGTTCTCTTGTGTGCCAAGCCCTGTTGATCTTTGTCATATAGTCAAGCAATGCTGATGCAATAGGAAATGGTTGTCTCATGATTCCACCTTGAATCAAACAATAGGCAATACACTTGTTTACCAAATCAAGGCTACGGTAGAAATATTGCAACAACAAATTTTCAGGAAACCCATGAGTAGGACATTTTAGAAGAAGCTTTTGGAATCTAAGCCATGTCTCATGGATTGGTTCACCATCAAGTCTCTTGAAGTTCTGAATACCATCTCTCAATTTTACCATCTTCGAAGGGGGAAAGAATCGTTCAAGGAATGCTTCTGTTAACTCCGCCCAAGAAGTAATTGAATCTCTTGGTAATTCAGCCAACCACTTTGTTGCCTCCCCATTTAGAGAGAAAGGAAACAACTGAAGATGAATTGACTCTTGAGAGATTTTCTTGAATGTGAAAGGGTTGCATACATCAAAAAAGTTCTAAAGATGCTCATGTTTATCCTCATGAGCAAGATTACCACTATGATAGATATTTTGCAACCAACTACCATGATTTCAATTGGGTCTTATCAAACCCCAACAGGCTAGAAAAGCAGAACAAAATCTTATACCTTAATTAAACCCACTTTAACAAGCTGAGTAGTACAAGTAAGAACTCATACAATTATCAGAAGTCAATTCCACTGAAATGCATCTTCAACAAACATACAAAGAGATAGAAGTTAGAATTGAATTTGCAACTTCAATTCATAAGATAAAAACATGAAATAACAACTGAACCCATTCTAAATCAACAGTTAATTCAGAAATTCATAAGACCCATAAGCTAATTAGGTAATTGAACACATAAACACACCCATAAGGCTTTGGGATTTCAGCCTATCATATTAATGATGAAGAGGTAGCTACCAAAAATATTAGCCATTGATTGTTAAAGTCTCCAAGCAACAAATACAATCAACTAAAATTTTACCCAAAGTGCAATTCCCAAGAATTCACAAGAATAGTTCACAAAATCAATTACAAGTGCAATGTACTTTCTAAGTTTTAGTTCTAGTTCTTCTCTTCCAGCTCTCTCTAAATTCAATTTAAAAATTTCTATTTATACTATCGCAAAAACTCCACACGATTTAAATTTAAGGGTCATTCGGCGACGTTAGTCGGGCTCGCCCGTCCATTCGGCGATGCGCCGGGTTGCTTGATCGCGCCTTTTAATTATGGACTTCACTACTGATTTTATTTTGGAACATTAGGCGAGGTGCATCGGGCTAACCTTCTTGATTGGTTACTCGCCGTCTGATCCTTCAGCTCGCTGACTTGACTTGCATTTACCCTTTGTTTGCTGGAACTTTAGGCGAGGCTACATTCACTCGGTAACTCACCGAGTTACCTTTGGCGAGCTTCAGCCTTCTTTTTATTTCAACTTTTGCATTCTTTTTGCTTCTTTTTATATTATATTGCCCTTTCCTCAATCCAGGTCCTTCATGCTGCACACAAACGATTTAACATTAGTTAGAGGTGTAAAATGGGCATTAAGGACACTAATTCTACAAAATTGAAGCTAAAAATGAGTCAAATCTGTCGACTAATTAGTACCGCTAGCACCTATGGCTGCTCAGCCTACCATATTAAAGGTTGCTATATTAGTGGAGAAGCAGAAAGATTTTAGGCTAGTTATTAAGATTGGCTCATTTATGATTTTTCAGGGGTTACAAGTGAGGATGCTCATGAGTTCTTTACCAGTTGTGGTGAGAGGTTATACGCACTGGGTTTAGTTGAGTTTACAGGGGTAGACTACACGCCTTATAAGCTAGATGGACCAGCCAGGCAGTGGTGGCACTCATATATGGAGTGTAGATTAGTTGGGTCACCTCCCCCGACTTGGACACAACGTTTTAGGCCATATTGGCCACGTTTATTCTTTAAAGTGTCAGGGATAGATTGAGGGATAATTTCTCTAGGATGGAGCAGGTCTCTATGTAACTGCCTGAGTAGGAGACTCATTTTCACGATCTCTGTACATTTGCTACTATGGTTAATCCCAAAGAGGAGAGAGAGTTTGGTATTTTCACTGAGGTTTGAGACTTCCACTTTGTATTCCTAAAGAGTCCTTGTCATTAGTGGGTAAGTATTCTTTGGATATTTTTACCATGCTCATACTATAGAGCATCTCCATCATGAGGCCCGTGGGGCAGCGATAAGAGGGATCTCTTTCAGGGAAGCTACAAAGGGTGTTAGTCCCATGATGGGGTATTTTTTTGCATAGGCCATCATGATTATTAGGCCTGAGGATAGTCTAGCCGAGAATTTTAGGCCTCACTTTTGGATTTGTGTATGCGAAGGCCAAGGTGGATTATAAAATCTTTCTTCTAGACTTTGGGGTAGTTAGGGTTATTTTGATTACAAGGCAAACAAAATGTGGTTGTAGATGCATTGATAAGAAAGCAAGCTAGCATGGGCTATTTGGCTTGCTTCGGGGTGCCCAAGTGTCCCTTAGCTAGAGAGATTCAAACCCTAGAATATATTTTCCTACACCTGGGGATTTCAGAAAAAGGTATAGTGGCCAGGTTTTAGGTTAAGCCCACATTTATTGAGGAAATCAAGGCTAAACTATTTGAGAATAAGAAAAAAGTGTTATCTATGGATACTCTAGATTCTACATTTGACGAAGGTAGAGTGCTCAATTTCAGAGGGCATATTTGTGTTCCTTAAATTGATGACTTGATCCAAAAAGTGTTGAAACAGTCTCTTGGTTTGCAGTATTAGATTCATCTGGTATAACCAAAATGTATCGGGACTTGATACAACTTTATTGGTGGCCCACAATGAAAAAATACATAATTGGGACTATGTCTAAGTGTCAAAATTCTTAACATGTGAAGTATGAGCAGAAGAGGCATGCATGTTTACCACAAAGGATGCTCATTCCTGAATGGAAGTGGGAAAGGATATCCATGGACTTCATTGTGGGTCTTCCTAAGACCTTGGAAAAGGGTGATTCCATCTAGGTTATTGTTGATAGGTTGACTAAATCAACCCATTTCATTCTGGTTAAGGTGGATTATAACTCTAAGTTATTGGCTAAGATCTATGTTAAGGAGATAGTAATACTACCCGAAGTACCCGTTTCTACCATCTCAGACAGAGGCGCTCAGTTTACTTCTATGTTCTAGGGTAATTTACATGAAGCGTTGGGCACTACACTCAGTTTTAGCACAATATTTTGTCCCAGGAGGATGGTGAGTCGGAGAAGATGATTCAGGTGTTAGAGGATATATTGAGAGCATGTGTGATGGACTTTGGAGTTCCTTGGGATCAATTCTTTCCTTAGTGTGAGTTCTCCTATAACAATAGTTATCACTCCAACATAGATATGATATCCTTCGAGGCACTTTATGGGAGGGGATGTAGGTCATCCATACGGTTGTTTGAGCCTATTGATGCGAAGCCTTTGGGTGTTTATTGGGTGAGGGAAGCTCAAGAGAATGTAAAAAGCATCCAAACGAAGTTATTGGCAGCTCAGAGCAGACAGAAGGAGTATGCAGACTGTAAGATAAGAGATATGGCATTTCAAGTTCGTGAACATGTGTTGTTGAAAGGGTCACCAAAGAAAGCAGTGTTGAGGTTTTGCAAGAAAGGTAAGCTTAGTCCTAATTACATTGTTATATATGAGATTCTTGATAGTGTAGGGTCAGTTCCTTACCGATTAGAATTGCCACCCAACTTGTTTGGAGTTCATCGAGTCTTCCATATGTCCATGCAGCAGAAGTATTATGGGGATGGAGATTATATTAACAAGTGGGAATTCATAGTGCTAGACAAGAATTTGCAGTAGGAAGAGGAATCGATTGCTATTCATGACCAGGATGTCTAGAAGTTTAGGAAAAATGTAATCAAATCAGTGAAGGTTCATTGGAGTCATCATCTGGTGGAGGAAGCTACTTAATAAACCTAGAGGGACATAGGGTACAAGTACCCTAACTTGTTTGAAGATTCAAATACTACTTTAATCATTAATTAGCCTAGTTTTCTTATTTGATATCTCAGAGACGAGCAATGGGTAAATTTGTATCTATTGTAACGATCCCCTTAGGTCGTTGTTGGTAAACCTTTGGTGAAAGAAATTGGGCAAGATAACTTTTAGAATAATGAGTTGAAAATTTTGGGCTAGGTTAGTCTTAGATGAAATCTGAGCAAGGCGCACTCTAGGTAAATTTGGGAATGGATTGAGTAAAATGTCTATGATTGGGTTGATTTTTTAATAGCAAAGGCATTAAGGGAACTGTAAGGCTTTTCGAAATCAAATTTGGGTAAGTAGAACTTCTTATATAAAACATGGCATGAAAGGGTTAGTTTAGAACATCAAGGGTCAAAGGTGTGTTGCAAAATGAGTGCTTTTTGAGAGAATTTCGAGTTTCTGTCCCGTGCAATCTTCTATTTCAAGTGTCACACCGCTACAGCTGGGAAATTATTCCCACTATAGCAGGTGGTCACGCTATGGGAGAGTCTCTATAGTGGACCAGTCACGAACTAATGCAGTAAAGGTCCCTAAACCTCTCGGTTTCCTATAACTTCATTCTTGGGAAAAGAAAAGGTGAATTAGGGCAATTTTATTTATTTTCTTCCATCTATTTCTTTTGTAAAGGTAATTTAATAATTTTCTAACTTGTGTTTCAATTCTTAAGCCTCAGAATCTAGGGTGATACTCTTGGGGGAGGGTTTTGACTTGAATTTATGGTGGGAAATGCCCTGATTTGGGTAGAACGATCATGACATTGTGTCATAGTATTAGGATAGAGTATTAATCCAGTTTAATTAGGACATAGTTCATCTATTTTTGTGTTTAGTTACTATTTTATACCAAGAAGAAATCGAGGTATTACAATAGGAGAAAGCTCAAGTTCTTTAGAGCATTCATGCTTGTTTCGAGGTACATGATGGTCATTTGTTTACATTTTATTTTATATGTGTTCGTCAACTACTTTGCTAGTATTGCCTGCATGACATATGATTAGGGAAAGAATAAAAGGCATTATTTGAAATGCTGAATGTTGTTCGTAGTATGTAATGAATGTGTTTACTTGGTGCACAATTGTGATTCTATTAATTATGATTGTAAAGTGTGTTTGATGAGTTGATCAGGTACCACACTGGTACATATATTTCTGAGTAGATTGGATACCACGATGGTACATATTTCTAAGTAGTTCGGGGACAACGTCGATACATACTAACTACTGGATCGGATACCACGTTGGTACATACTAACTAGTGGATCAGATGCCACGCTGGTACACTAATAGTTTCTTGTATGCATTCCATGAGAGAACCGATATGACTTGTTGTGTTGTGACTGTATATGTTTATTGTGTATAAATGCACCAGGTGAGGACTAAGAGTCCGGGCTATGTTGTATTTGTGTTGTAATTGTATGTTATCTGTTTTACTAAGTTGTGGTTATCGGTTCATATCTAATATATTTGGAACTAGCCGATGATCCTACCAGTATATTGGGATAGTGTATTAAAGTTGCACTTTCTCTTTATTTATTTTTCGATGGACACATGTCACCACGTCTACTTCAGCCTCTAGCTTTCTGTTATATAATGAGAGAAAATCATTAATTATAATATTTTAAAATTAAGAGTCAAAATATATTTAAAATTTAACATTTACCTAAGTTTCTTATCTGAATAATTATCACATGTTTATTGAAACACATCTCAATTATCAGTTATTCACTTTTACTATCTGAAATATTACTATTGTTAGAGTAAAAAAGTGGACAAGTTCAAATATGAATCTCAAAAATTAAGATAACTTACATCTACATTGATTCTTTGCTTAATATTGTACATAAAGAATTTACGATCATGAAAATTATAAAGCTATACATATTATTATTTAAAATAAATACATATTTAAAAGGATTTTTTTTAAAATTTTGTATCAAATAAAATCGAAATGAAGAAAGAGTAGCAAATGAGATAATACAACATGTAGTAACAAGGACAACACACTTTTATTCTCCCATCCACACTTCATTTAATAGTTTCAATCTATTCCTACCAACTACTAGAGTACTAACTACTAAGCACCACTCTCATCATTTTTCACTCAGTTCGGCATGTGAATGTTACACCCTGTTAATAAATATTAAAAAATACATATGAAGAAAATATGTGAATCTAAAAAAATAATATTTTGTTTCTAAAGTAGCTATTGCATGGATCAAAATCTAGATTTGACAGTTGAATGTATATCCGACGGTAATAAATAAAGATTCAAGACAAATTATATATATATATATGTGACATAGGGAAAGTAATGTCAATCTCATTTTATAAGCTTTGTCAGTAGAAAATTATCTCTGTCTCCTAAAAGTCAGAACTTGTGATCGTTGTTAGTCTTGTTTGGAATTGTGGAGTCACAAGGCTGGTAAAATCCCAATGACATAGATCTCAAGATAAGCTGAAGAATGTATCGTAATAAAGAATTCAAAGCACCCTTCAATAGTTATACATGTTGTACACATTACAATTACAACTTTCCGATATGTATCATCATGGGAGGTGAAATTCATGCATGACTTTTTTAGGGTTGAACCTTGAATATATTCCTATCCTTTTTCATACTCCATTGGGATTTTCATTATGCACTTCTCATTAGTTTGAAGTTCTGTAGTTAAAATCTATCAAGCTCACTTAATATTTACTTTTTCGTATTGTTGTTGTCAGAAAGTCATGCCGGCCAACATGCTAATAATATTTGTTAATTTTATCTTGTCCATTAATGCTTCATATTTAATGCTTCACTCGTTATTTCAACTATACTTAACAGGAAAATTAATAATTCTAAATGTTATTCTTTGATCATCTCACTTTTCATGCATGTGCTAATAAATAGTTAATTATCCTATGAAATGATACATACACAACAACAACAAAAATAATAACATACTAAGTAAAATTTCAATATGTAGGATGAAAGGAGGACAAAGTATATGATGACCTTACCACTACCTTGAGAAGGTAGAGAGATTGTTTCCAAAAGTTCCTTGGCTCAAGTGCATCAAATTCAAGTAAAAGAAGATGAAACAATGAAGAAATCATAGCCATTAGAAAGAAAACCAGTGTAAAGTCTATAAGAAAGAAAGAAACAACAAAAACAACAAAATAGTGTGATAATCGAAGTACAATACACTACTTAAGGGACAGAATAAAAGGATACAACTAGTACTACAACGGGAACTAAAAAAGCTAAACCTACGCACAACAAAACAACACTCCACCCCTACTAACCTTCTACCCCAATATGTGACTTCCACTCCTTCCTATCTAGGGTCATGTTCTCGGTGATAAGAAGTTGCACCATGCATTATCTAATCACTTCTCCCCAATATTTCTTTGGTCTACCACTACCCCTCTAGTACATCCTACAACCACCCTCTCGCACCTCTTTACTGAGCGTCAGCGCACCTCTTTTGCACATGTTCGAACCATATTGATCTCTTTTTCCTCATCTTTTCTGCTACAGAGTTCACTCATATTTTATCTCGAATAACCTTATTTTTAATCATGTCGCACCTAGTATGCCCACACATCCATCTCAACATCCTCATATCCGCACAGTGCATCTTCTGAATATGTGAATTTTTTATTGGCCAGTACTCTACCCCATACAACAAAGATGTTCTAACCAGCACTTTGTAAAACATACGTTTAAGTTTATGTCATACCTTCTTATAATATAAGACTGCAGAAGAAAGCCTCCATTTCATCTATGTTGCTCCAATGTGATGTATACATTATCGTCAATATCCCTACTATCCTGGAGTTCAAACCTAAGATATTTAAAACTTTTTCACTTGGAAATAGTCTATTTGGAAATCCTCAATTTCACGTCTTTTTCATCTAACTCGACACTAAATTTTCTCTTCAAATACTCTCTATTGGTCCTGCTCAACTTGAACCTTTTAAACTCCAGAGTCTGTCTCTGAACCTCTAACTTACATATGAATAGTATATTTTCTAATGCGTTGTTCAATTCTTCACTAAAACATACTAGATGCAAATAACACTTCTCTCACCCACCGAAAGAAAAGGGTAATGGCTATACACCTCTTATCATATTTACTATAGGACCCCATTCGTCATTAGAAATAAGTTTTTCCACTTCTAGTAGACAAGAGTTTCCTTAAAATATTTGCTTATTAAGCTTTAGTTTGGTAGACTTTCATTTTTAAGTAGATTGCATAATGTGGTTGCTACCTGCTATGACGAGTGTTAAGATTTTGTATGACTCATTATAGTATGTTCTATTTATGTTTCTTTATTTCTGTCACAACCTGAAGTATATTCTAGATGTGACATGGCATATAAGAACCTGAGAGTCCCTACATAAACCACTTGACATGCATATACACAATATAATAGATAAATTATAAAATCTCATATGAATAGAAGAGATTGACATGAAAGCACAAATCTACCATAAACTTGACGTCACGACCCAAGGTACCCCCTAGACGTGACATGACGTACAAGACCCCGAGAGGCCTCATAAAAGCCACTTAGCATACATACATACAAGATAATAGAGATTAAGAGGTCAAAAGAGATTTTCATATCAAAGCTTTTAAAAGAAACAGTGGAAGTCTATATCTCATGTCTCAAAGCAAATCTAACATAAAGAAATAACGTTTGGGACGTAACCCAATACAACATCAAAAATGAAATAACATGAAAATGAGAACAACTAGGATATGTCCTCAGATGGATGAGGACTCACCAAGTCTTCTATATATTTTCTACTAAGCTCTAGCCACGAGTGGAGGGTGAATCGTCAAGTCCTACATCAAAGAAGTTAATGTAGGCAAGAGTATGCATTAGTACAATCATGTACCAAGTATGATAGGAATGCACATAAATCACATAAAACATGCTAGAATGAGACATAATCATGACATGCAATGGCCAAGCTAAAACATGATAAAGCATAAGAAGCATGAAGCATAAAGCATGGCCAAAGCAAGCTAAATCATCTTTCTTTACTTTAGATTATCATAACAACACTTGTGTTCATTAGTTGTGGGGAATTAGCCTTAACCGACATATAAGACCATGTGAGCTATCAACATGGAATCTGGTGCCTACCCTACACCGAAAGAGGGTTGCCCTACTTGCCAACGTAGGACCATAACTTCTTAGCTTACGTGGATCCACTAGCTAGTGTCTATCAGCGACCATCATCCTATGGTGGAACATAGGTTATGGGACATGGGTAATTGCCACTTGTCCATTCGGTGCTAAGCATATTTTCCCACAGATTAATCATAGTTCATTTGTCATAGGTAGACATGGGTAATCACCTCTTGTTCATTAAATTCATAGTGTGAGCATTACCTGAGAAACCCTTTAACAAGTCAACACAACATCATTATGTCACAACTTTGGTACTTCACTCTCAAAGCACCCTTATGTAACACCCCAAGCTTCCAAGGGATTTTTTTATTTATTTGCAGAACTCACCTGAAGACAGTGACCTACGGAGGCCACCTACGGGCCGTAGGTGGGAACTGTCAATGGCACTGTGAAATTTCAGGATTTCCAAGTTTCTGAACCTTGACCTACGGAACAGCAGGACGGTTCGTAGTCCAGTTGACGGGCCATAGATGCCTTCCAAACTTAGCAAAATTTTCAGCCCAAAATGAACTTGCTGAATCAATTGATGGAAGAATAGGACGGTCCGTCAATTGATGTACGGACCATAGATCCTGTCGATCGATTGGCCCCGACAATTTTTAATTAAAGGCTTTTTGGTCTTTTTCCTAATTGTTTACCTATTAAGCTAAGTCAGTTATACCATTAATCTTAGACCTATAAATACTTTCTAAGCCTAATTCCTTTCATTCTAATTCATTCCAAAATTCTCCTCTCTCAAATATTTCTCTCTAAAAAAAAACTCTCTCAACTCTCAAGAAATAAGAAGGAGATTGAATCCTCCATTGAAGACCTTCAATTTTCTCCAATTTCTTGTGGATTGCTATGAGGTATGATAGTGTTCACCGTTAGGAGTCTTTTCCTCCAATGGGCCCTTCCTCTTCTTCATGATTTTCAAAGGTTTACTCTAACCCAAGTGAATTATGGTTTGTGATCAATCATTGTGGGTTCTTCAATTATGATTCCAATTATTGATTTTATGATTCCTAGTGCACGATTTAGCGTGATAAACTAACTTAGTGCACTAATTAGTGTGAATTACATGATTTGATGTAAAGAATGCATGAACCCCCATGATCCCAAGCTAATTCTCCCAACATTGATAATCTATGCTTTGATTGTTGGGTTGAGTTATGGTTTGATGAAGTTTATAAATTCTCTATGAAATCAAGCATGAATTATGAATGAATTGGGGATAATCTTATGAATTTAGCATATGATCAAGTCAAAAGCATGATTTTCCTGTATTATGTGAGTTCCTTCAAGTATGGGTAAGTTGTCTTAATTATGGCTTTCTAAGCATGAGCTTGCATTGAATTGCATGATATGAGTTGAACTTGCTTGAACCCATATGAACTCTATGAACTATGAAATATGAGCATGATGAATTAAGGGTGCTTGAGACTAAAGTACCAAAGTTCTGATATGATTATGCTATGGTCGAGTAGTGAAAGGTTTTCTCTCGTAATTCTCTCATTATGATAAAAGAAAAACAAAGAGGAGATTACCCATGTTTTTAAAGAGCTATTCTAATGATGTATGTTTTGACAAGGTCCATGAAAGATGAATATCTATAAGCATGATTTTAGCTTGAATTGGTAACCCTAGTTGTACCTTTTCATGTTTGATGATATAAATATGTTAATGACTAATCCGTGGGAATTATGCTTAGCACCGAGTGGATATTGAGATGGAAGCCCTCCCGTTAGTAGAGGCCGGGTCTTCTAGTGAAAGCTCTCACGTTAGTAGAGACCGGGTTTTCTAGATGGAACTCTCCCGTTAGTTGAGGCCGAGTCTCCTAAAGCAATCTCTATCCCATAAACTATGTTGCCACAATAGGATGTTGTCTTTAAGTAGACATTAGCTAGTGGATCCACATAAGCTAAGAAGTTCATGGTCTTACCTTGGCAAGTAGGACACCCCTTTTCGGTGTGGGGTAGGCACCGGATTCAATGTTGATAGCTCACATGGACTTACATGTCGGTTAAGGCTCTTCCCCACAAGTTAATGAATAAGTGTTCTTATGATGAAGTAAAAAAAAAGAAGGAAAGATGTTTTAGCTTGCTTTGGCCTTTATATATGCTTTATGTTTCATGTTTATCATGTTCTTAGCTTGGCCATTGCATGTCATGATTATGTCTCTCTCTAGCATGATTTATGTGTTTATGTGCATTGCTATCATACTTAGTACTTTATTGTGCTAACGCATACTCTTGCCTGCATCAACTTCTTTGGTGTAGGATGTGGCAGTTCTCCTACTCGTGGCTAGAGCATTGACTTAGGATTGAGAACAAGACTTGGTGAGTCCTCATCCATCCGAGGACATAGCCTTGTTGGATTTTACTGTGATGTCTTTCCTTATGTTGGATATTGTATTGGGCTGTGTCCCTATCACTTTTATTCGTATTCTATGATGTTAGAAGGCTTTGAGACATGAGTTGTAGACTTCCGCTGTTTTGAGTAAAGCTTTGATATAAAAATCTTCTCTTGAACTCTTATTTCTCTATTATGTTGTATGTTATGTATGCTAAAGGCATTTATGATGCCTCTCGGGGTCTTATACGCCGTGTTACATCTAGGGGCCTCCCTGGGTCGTGACAAACTTAGTATTCAGAGCGAAAGGTTTTAGAAAGATCCTAGGATATCTCATAAGCCGCGTCAAGTAGAGTCTTGTACATGAGTGTGAAGCGCGCCACATTTATGTATGATAGGCTATAAGACGTTTAAGAAATTCCACTTCTTTCATTACTTGTAAGTCGTGCCATAGAGTTTAACTCTATATATCTCTCTCCTAACCCCTATCCTACACGTTTCAGGATATGGCGACTCGAAGAGCTTACGCTAGAAGAAACATGGGAGAGAATGTGGAACAAGAAGCTCCTCTTTAAGCTCCTCAAGTTCCGTCCGACCCTTTGGCGGAACAAGTTACTAATGCAGAGTTTAGGGCTACTTTTCAAGTGTTGGCTCAATTCGTGACGGCTCAAGCCAATAGAGAGGTGGTGCCTCCCGTGACCCCAAGTGCGGGTATAGCGGCTTCAAGAGTGAGGGACTTTACAAGGATGAATCCTCCGGAATTCCATGGCTCTAAGGTTGAGGAAGATCCTCAAGAATTAATTGATGAAGTGTACAAGGTGTTGATGATCATGGGTGTGACGCCAGAAGAAAAAGTGGAGTTTGCCGCTTATCAACTCAAGGGTGTTGCCCAAATTTTGGTTCAATCAATGGAAGAGTGAGTGGGCGATTAATGAGGGTCCCCTTGATAGGGAGAAATTCAAGGTTTCTTTCCTCGATAGGTTCTTCCCTCTTGAGAAGATAGAGGCTAAGGTGCTTGAGTTTATCAACCTTTGACAAGGAAATATGAGTGTGAAAGAGTATGGATTGAAGTTCACACAATTGGCTAGATATTCTCCGTCCATAGTTGCCTACCCAAGGGCAAGAATGAGCAAATTTGTATCGGGAGTGTCTGATATGTTGGTGAAAGAGTGCCGCACCGCCATGGTTGTGCATGAAATGGATATTTCTCGCCTCATGGTTTATGCCAAACAAATTGAAGAAGAAAAGATTAAGGAAAGGTCTAGGGAGACCAAGAGGGCTAGGACCGGAGATGATAACGTTTCCCATGCAAGGTCCGATGGACATGGTCGTCCTAGATTTCGACCAAGGCTCATCCAAGTCTCCTCCGAAGTCCAACTATGACAGGGTGTCTAACTCCAAGTCTCAAGGAGGGAATAATGGTGGTTCTTTATTGGCTCCTTGTGCCAAGTGTGGAAAAAAGCATGAAGGTAGATGCCTAGCCGGTACGGGTGGTTGTTATAATTGTTGAAAGAGTGGTCACAAGATGAGGGATTGTCCATCTCTCATGGCCAAGGGAAGAGAGAATAAGCAAGCTCCACCTAGAGGATCGGGTTCGAATGCTCAGAAGCAAAACCAATTTTATGCACTTCAGGCTCGTCATGAGCAAGAGAGCTCTCCCGATGTGGTTACTGGTATGTTAAGAGTTTTCCATTTTGATGTTTATGTTTTGCTTGATACCGGTGCTACCTTCTCTTTTGTGATGCCATATGTGGCGATGAGGTTTGATGTTGTTCCGGATGCATTACTAGATCCTTTTTGTGTTTCTACTCCGATTGGAGAATCTATCATGGCTAAAAGACTTTATCAAGATTGTCTCATTTCCTTATCCCATAGAGTCACTCATGTTGATCTTGTAGAGCTTGATATGCTAGATTTTGATGTTATTCTTGGGTTGGATTGGTTGCGTGCTTGTTATGCCTTTATTGATTGCAGGACCCGAATGGTCAAGTTTCAATTTCTAAATGAGCCTATCCTAGAGTGGAAGGGAGGAAATTCTATGTTTCGAGGTCAATTTGTTTCTTATATAAAAGCTAGAAATATGATCTCAAAGGGTTGCATTTACCATCTTGTTAAGGTGAGGGATATAGATTCCGAGACCCCTAATCTCGAGTCGGTCCCCGTTGTTAATGAGTTTCTGGAAGTGTTTCCCGATGACATGCCCGGTATTCCTCTCGAAAGGGAAATAGACTTCGGTATTGACCTTCTCCCAGATACGCAACCTATTTTTATTCCTCCTTATAGAATGGCTCCGGCGGAACTTAAGAAACTAAAAGAGCAGTTGAAAGACTTGTTGGATAAGGGTTTCATCCGGCCAAGTATTTCTCCATGGGGTGCTTCGGTCTTGTTTGTAAGGAAGAAAGATGGTTCACTCCGTATGTGTATCGACTATCGCTAATTGAACAAGGTTACCATTAAGAATAAGTATCGTCTACCAAGGATAGAACCCAGCCGCATTCGAAGGTCCCTGTCCCCCATTGCCTTTCTGTTCTCTTGTCCCTTGACCATGTTATTGAGGGGTAAAGTTTTGACCTTCCGTGTTCATAGCCCCTCAGGGCTGTGTTTGGGAAGGTCATTTTTGTTAAAGACAAGACGAGAGGCAGTTTTAAGTTCAAATTTCAAATTGTTATTTCTCCTCCATTTTAACTCTGTTTTAGGTGATTCAAAGCTTGGATTGTCAAAAATTGTCAGGGCTACGTAAGTATGTGATCGGAAAGTGTTGTAGATACATCATTTGAGGTATTTTCCTACTGCATTTTCCTTTTTAATTGTTCGTAATTATGAATTAATTAAATGTGTATATTGCTTAATATTTTGATCCCTGAAATGTGTTCCATTTTGAAACACAAGCTTGGGATTCTAAATTTGATCCTTTGATAGAGTAATTTTTGGACATTCAAATATGAGTCCCACGAAACCTATTTTGACTGCAAAAATGGTTCATCTCCATTTTATATGTTTTTGGTGTTGAAATGATCATATTTACATGGGATCCTATTTTTTATAGTGTGGAAGCATTTGTAGAAAAACAATAGAAACATCATTTGGAGCATGCCCAGTGTCACGACCCAAGGTACCCCTTAGACGTGACATGGCGTACAAGACCCCAAAAGGCCCCATACAAGCCACTTAGCATACATACATACAAGATCATAGAGATTTAAGAGTTCAAGGGACAATATCATATCAAAGCTTTTATGAAAGTAGCGGAAGTCTACATCAAATGTATCAAAGCCAATCTAACAGAAGAATGAGAAGTAAAATTTGGGACGTAACCCAATACAATGTCAAAATGAAGAACATAAAAGTAAGAACAACAAGGCTATGTCCTCGAATGGATGAGGACTCACCAAGTCTTCAATATTCCTTCTACTAAGCTCTAGCCACAAATAGATGGAGAATCACCAAGCCCTACATTAACAAGTCAATGTAGGCAAGAGTATGCGTTAGTACAATCAAGTACCAAGTATGATAGCAATGCAAAAAATCATTTAAAACATGCTAAAATGGGACATTTTCATAATCATGCAATGATAAAGCTATAATATGAGAAAAGGGTTAGAAATTATAAACCATAAAACATGATCAAGGCAAGTTAAACATCTTTACTTTACTTGAGAAATACCTTGAAAGTAACATAGTTCATTATTGTGGGAAGTAGCCTTAACCGACATGTAAGACCATGTGAGCTATTAACATGGAATCCGGTGTCTACTCCACACCGAAAAGAGGTGTCCTACTTGCAAAGGTAAGACCATAAACTTCTAGCTTACGTGGATCCACTAGCTAATGTCTATCTAGAAAATCATCCTATGGTGGCACATAGTTAATGGGACATGGGTAATCTCCACTTCTCCACTCGGTGCTAAGCATAATTTCCACAGATTAAACATAGTTCATTTATCATAAGTAGACATGGGTAGTCGCCTCTTGTCTATCATTAGTCATAGGTTCATTAATAGTAGACATGGGTGATCACCTCTTGTCTACATTAGGGAACATGGGTGATCGCCTCTTGTCCCCTCATTAGAATAGCTCCTTAATCATCGATTCAAGTTTTGTTGAGCAAGCCTTTCAACAAGTTATGAATCATTACATGTGAGAAAAACTTTCACATTCATAGGTTGAGTAATATATGAGAATTCCTTTCACAACCCAACAACAACATCAACATATCATAAACTTTGATGCTTCAATCTCAAAGCACCCTTAATTCATCATTAGCTTCATAAGAGACATGTATGATCTCATAAACTTCATTTTTACATAGTTCATCAGGCTCATAACTTTTAAATCATAGGGTTCACACGGATTCAAGAGAATTCCTCTTAAATTATACAATTCAATGCAAACTCATGCTTAGAAAACCATAAACAAGATAATTTAACCATAATTGAAGGAACCCACATATTAGAGGAAAATCATAGCTTTTGATTGAACATGCTTACTTCCATAAAACCATCCTTAGGTCATTCATAACCTCATCATGAAAAGCTTTATTTAGGAATCATAATTCATGCATGAGCTCACAGAGGTTTCATAACATTCATCACTTTATAATTCAACCCACCAATAAAGCATAGATTTCAAAATTGGAGGAATTGGCATGGGTTCATTGGAATTCATCTAAATTCATAAAATTCAACTCAATTTATACTTCAAGGTTCATAAAACAATCAATGGAAGCAACATTGAAAAGAACCCATAACATGGAAGAAAACCCTTAATTCAATTGGGAATTTCTAACTTGAAAATTGGAGATTTTAGGGATTCCATGGAGGAAAGGGCTCCATGGATGAACACTATCATACCTCAATTCAATAACCTTTAAATCAATGCAGGATTAGAAGACTTGACTTGAAAACCCTAGCTCTTCCTTCTTCTTCTTCAAGCTTTCTAGTGAGAGAAGTATTTGAGCAAGGAGTGTTTTGGGAATGATTAGGAATGGGTAGAATTAGGCTTAAAAGGTTTATATAGGGTCTAGGTTAAGGGCCAAACCGACTTAGATTAGGAGTAAAACATTTAGGGAAAAAGACCAAAAAGCGTTGTAAAAATAACTGTCGGGCCCAATCTACGGTTGGACCTACGATCCGTAAGTCAACCTACAGACTATCCTGTCTTACTGTAGATAGATTCAGAGACTGCTAACCTTGGACCCTGCAATGACGGATCCTATGTACGGCTCGTGGGTCAATCGACTGACCATAAATGGCAACCGTAGGTCTGAACTTATGTCTTAAGAATTTCACTAAGTCTGGAGGAGACCTACGAGACCCATCTACGACTCGTCGAAAGATCAATTGGCAAACTGTCATTAAGGTTCTGTAACTTGAAATTTTTAAAACTTGGGCCTGCCACTTACGGTTCCTAATTACGACCCGTAGGTATACCTACGATCCGTAGATTGCTCCCATAGGAGTTGGCACCAGATGAAAACCTAAAAATTTTCTTCTTTTGAAATCCGAGGTGTTACACCCAGATAGCCTAAATGGAGGCTACGACTTTTCTTCTCCTAGATTGAGCTAGAATGTGTGAGCACATGTTGATTAGAGTAAATTGGGGGCAGGTATCTAGTTGTTCTTGTTTCATTTCTTAGAAACCATGTTTTAGGCTTGGTCGACTCTATTTCGGGTGTTGTAACATGCTAGTCGGGGATTATATGTTTACTTCTATCTTGTGAGTTGACTTGTATGTTGTTGTTAAGGTATAATTGAGCATGTTTGGTCTTATTATAAGTTTAGATGAGGGTTTTCCTTAGAGTTGCTATACTTTAGGCCTATAGGCCTTATTTCTTCACCGACGGTGTTTGAGAAAGATTAGCTCCCTGAAGTCTTGTGTAGCAGTCTCGAGTCTAATAGAATGAGCCCAAGTTTAGGCTTTGTTTTTTTTTTATGGAGTTTCTATTCAGCCACCTTATTTTTACGGTCTAATTGTCATATCAGAAGTTTATGTGCTTCGCTTGGTGATTTGGGATTAGAGTGGTTTAGAATGGGAGCCTTATGTTGATTTTGTGGGAGACGACATTGTTTAATGGCGGTATTGATGACGGATGGTATGCGGTTCATCGATGCTCTTGTTGAGGCCCCTATATTTACTCTTGCTAGCAAAGCTAGTGTCCTTAGGAGTATATTGTCTGTCTTGGTGGATGGACTTAATGAGGCCCCTAGGTTAACTCTTGCTAGCTGGGTTGGTGCCCTTGGGAGTGTGCCCCTTGGATTTTACTATTTGGTAGGGTGGATGGTCTTATTGGTTTTTACACTTGCTTGCTGGGTTGGTACCCATGAGAGTTTACTCTGTGGCTGGGCAGCCCTTGGGTTTACTCCTGCTAGCTTGGCTGGTGCCCCTAGGGTCTACTGTCTTACTGGGTGGGCCCTTTATTGAGTTCTTATGTTTTGAGGTTACGTTGTTATTTGGGGTTCAAGGCCCACCTTACGTTTCTTGGATCTTTATTCAATGTACTACACTTCAATAGTTTAGCTATTATGCGAAGGTGCACATGTGGGGTCCGTTCATGTTTTTGCACGAAGGTACCTTCTAGGCTTATTGGGGTCCAGTTAGGTTTTGTTTAGTTGTACTTAGTCTTCATTTCTGGTTTACTCTTACACTTTCCTTCAAATTCCGCTTTGCCTTCTGTTTGTGTCTAGAATCTATCTTTTCATATTGTATTTACCTTTCTTGCTTAGTCGGACTATGATGCTTAATGGGTACCTTTGTTTTGGTACTCATGCTACACTCTTCATCTATTTTGTGTTGCATGTCCTAGTACAACTACCAAATCGTTCGAGCTTGCAGCTTTTTTTATAGGAGGCGAGGGTAAACAATTGGTGTTCTAGACTTACCTGTCTCCTTCTATATATTGTATAACTAGTCCTTCTTATTTTTAGACAATCTTTGCTTTTGGACAACTTTTAGGACTTGTACTCCTTTTTTATAACAACTCTGTACTGGTGACTTCTAGGTTCTAGGAGGGATCTTTTATGTATATAGTTTTTGTTTGCTCTGCCTTTA
Source organism: Solanum appendiculatum (assembly GCA_018342035.1). NCBI lineage: Eukaryota > Viridiplantae > Streptophyta > Magnoliopsida > Solanales > Solanaceae > Solanum > Solanum appendiculatum. The sequence continues at coordinate 481,877 of JAGDQO010001616.1, read as the reverse complement.
TCGTGATATGTTGATTAAATTATTGCTTCCGCTTATTTCTACCCTTATACTCATTACTTTTCATTCTGGGTTATGGATTGGCTTACCTATATCGAGGGATTGGGTCGTTACAAGTTGTTATCAGAGCCCCAAGTTCACCATTCTCACTTATACAGGGCTAATACCTAGTAGAGTCCTTCGGATTAGTGCAGAGACGTTTGTACTCTATTTATGGGAGGCTACATAGAGTCATTGGGAGCATTATCAATTTTGCATCACTTTCATGCAACATGGGAGTTATTAGTTTCATGAAATCTCATTTGTTTCACTCTTTTAAGAGGATGAATCGTACACGCCATGTGGTGAATTGAGGTAGGGGTCGACCTCTTCTGCCGACCATTGGTGCTGCACCAACCCTTGATAGAGAGAGGGATTCTAAGCCACCAGTGGGCCCTCCAGCAACCTAGGTTCTGGTATAGCAAGTAGGGGGCAAGAGAAACCCAACCGCCACCTAAACCAGCTATGGCTCCAAACCTTCAAGTAGCCAATATGCAGTTCGTGACTATTCTTGGGGGTATGCAGTAGTCCGTAGCTGAAGCTGTAGTTCCACCATCACCAGTGATAAAGCTCAAATTAGCATAAACACAACTAGCAGTGTAAGTTGTCGTTAGCCATAAAAATACCCAACAATAATTCTGGGTCAAGTCCTACAAGGAGTGATTTACTGATAAAAATTCAACTTCAGAATTAAAAATGCAAAACGATTCATTAGTCATTAGAAAAAGAGGGCAGATAATTCCACAAAAACTACTAAAAGGGTTTTCGTATTGATAACACTCAAACTACTCTCTAAAATAAATTCAAAGAGTAAGGAATCGTTATCAATAAAAATACTCAACTATAGTCTAGGTCGAATCACACAAGGAGTAGTGTAAGGATAGGAATCCAAAAAGTGAATTAAAATATTACTAAACTATTGTAGTGAATGAGACAATTGCGTGGAATATTCTACAAAATTTAATCAACTGATTTGAAGGTCAAATATAAGCAATAAACTAAACTAAATAGAGTTTAAACTATTTAATTCGATTCTAGGGGTATGGGGTTTTTTATTGATTCCAATTAGGGGTACAACTGCACTGCTCGACAAAGATTAACAACCATTGATAAGCTGGGTAATCTTCAATAATGTTAATCTTCTTTCGATCTCATAGATTTAGTTCATAAAATCTCCTTTCAGTCTCATTTATTTGATTCACATATCAACTCATTACTTTTCTTTCACAACTACATTCAGCTAGATTGCAAACATTGAGCTAGTTACCCAATCTTATTGGTCTCTTTCAAGCACCAATTAGAGATCAAAAATAGAATTAAGTTTGCCACCTTAACACCTAAGTTAATCACATGCAAACAGCCCAAATCCATGGTGAACAACAATAAAGCAGAGCAATACAACATACCCACTAATTTAAATCAACACCCAACTCCGTAATCACACCCCTAGAAATTGGAGTTTTAGCCACCCATAAAAAAACTTATAGAGATTATACCTATCATGATATATCAACCATGGATGTGATGAAATAAAATAATTATAATCCACACTCACTTTGATTCAACTTCCAATTGTTGGTTACAAGAGCAAAATACTAAACCTCATAACTAAGAGCAATACTCAATGGTTTTCTCTCTCTAAGAGTTCAAAAAATAAAAACAGATACAAGAAAAGATAGATCTATTTTCTTTGTCTTCCCATCTATTTATACTTTTCAAAAATATTCTTCAGCATCCCATTAGGTGAAATTAGTCGGGCTCACCGAACTCACTCTGCGAATTGCCGTTTGTATCATTCACCTAACATTTTACTGGTTTTGGCCTTCGGGTGTTTAAACTCTAATTAGCATAATCGATGGAATACGCCCTTCACGATCGATGAATCGCCGTATATCACTTTGCGCGCCTAGGATAGCCTTCAATTTTACTCTTCAATTGGTCACTTTCGGTGATGCATTTGGATTTACCATTAGTAATTCGGCGGATCACCGATGTGGCTCTTCTTTGCCAATTTACTTTGACACTTGGACTTTAAACATTGTCCATTTTTCCGAGATTCAACAATTTTCCTCAATGCTATCAAAATACAAGTACAGGTGAATAATGAGTGAAAAATCCCCTTGAAAGGTTATGCTTGTGAAGAACAATGATAGTGAGGTTCGGAGGGGATGTCATCATCTCGGGCATCAGTACCCGGCACAACTAAAATAATATGTTGAAATGTAACAACAACTTGGGCATCAGTGCCTGACACATCGAGAGGAGGAATACTAGAGTCTGTCGGACAGACCCCCTAGTGCTACCCATTGAAGTCTCTAGATGAGATCTCTCTAAAGTCGCATGCACTAATGAGTCCTCTATCTCTAACAGCTCGGCTAAGGTCTCAGCAATTACCTACTCATTGTCTCTTTGGTACTCATCATCATAAGTCTCTTCAACTACATCATCATCTGTATCATTATAAACATCTTCTGGCTACACAGCTACCACAATAGGTGCATTTTCTCTTGGCTCAGTAGGAGTAACCACCTTAGGCATATCAGGGTAGGGAACCTCAGCCCACAACATTGAATTTATTAGTGGACCACAACTGGTCAACATCAGCCCTAAGGGTAGCTATAAGGCCCCTCAACTAAGTCAAATCAATAGAGCTGCACTCACCTTCTCTCTACCTTCAACTCAAGAGGTGAGGTTGTCTAACCTCTCCCCATACAAAGCTAGAGTGGCCCAGTTTAGCACAACCTCAGCCCTAATGCGGCACCAACAGCCTTAAACACCTTATCAATAACCTTTGGCATCTCCCTCTCAATCTTGGATACCTTAGCATCCGCAGAATAGGCAAGGTTGCCTATCATATAAATAAAGACCTGGTAAAGGGAGGGCGAGATGAAGGGGTCGGTGTAGTCAAAGTGGATGGTGCAGAGGAAGTAGAAGACACAATCGAGGGTGGAGTGATACCTGAAGTGTCACAACCCAATTTCTCAAGTCATGATGGCGCCTACCAACCCACCAGTAGGCCACTCAAAACCCTATCCCGGAACTATACAGTAACGGGATGAAAGGTTGAACTAATCCATAACCAAGCGGAAGTATACAATAAGAGCAATCACGAAAGCTGGAACGAACCAGACTAAATATATAAAACACCTCCCAAAACCTGGAAGTCACAAGTACAGAACTACTAAAAAGAGTACAAGTCCCGAAAGTGGACCACTGAAACAACTGTCTTGAAAACAAGAGACAAGCAAAAATATAAAAACAGAAGGAAACTGGTGGCCCCAAAATGCCAAGTGCTCAGCTTAGTCTCCCGAACTGACAGCTCCTGACCCAATCTCAACGCTGATAACTGGTGCTCGTACCTGCATCACGAAAACAGATGCAGAGTGTAGTATGAGTAGCAAAACAATAGGTACCCAATAGGCATCATAGGCCGACTGAGCAAGAAGGGTAAAAACAAGCAGACAAGATGGAACTAACACCAACAGAGGTCAATAGAACAGAAAACAGAAAAGCTAAAAGGAAGCACAAAGAAATAACTAAAATAAAACCAGTTGAGCGTCCCATAAGACCCGCTGGGCACACTTGTGCGCAAGTTTAAATAAAACCTGAAAAAACCCCCATAGGTCCGACATGTACACAGAAGAGTTATTCAACAGAAACGAAGGAATAACCAACACCAGGGCCCCACCAAATAATTACCATCAGAGCCCCGCTCAGTCATAAAAATCAGAGCCAAGCTCAGTCATAAAGATCAGAGCCCAGCTCAGTCATAAAGACAGAGCCCAACTCAGTCATAAATATCAGAGCCCAGCTCAATCATAAATATCAAAGCCCAGCTCATTCATAAATATCAGAGGCCAGCTCAGTCATAAATATCAGAGCCCAGCTCAGTCATAAATATCAGTGCCCAACTCAGTCATAAACATCAGAGCCCAGCTAAGTCATAAATATCAGAGCCCAGCTCAGTCATCAGTCACGAGCTGGAAATGCTGGACTCTAACCGGGCAACCTCAGTCTCAGACTGGCACAAACAGCCCATACTCGATTGTCTAAGGCTGGAAATATTGGTTCCACCAGATACGTCGGTCGCGTAGCTAGGACTAGTAGCCTATGTTCCACGGACTCGCACTGAAAATAACGGGGTACAATCGTGTAACGTCAGCTGCGGACCAGAGCGGGTAGCCTACCCCCGTCAGCCTATCGTTGAAAATCCTGAGTGATAACCGAGTAACGTCAGCAGCGTACTAGAGCCAGCCGTCATGAACCGGATAAGTCACAACAACAATGCACCAACAGACTAAACATCATGGGCCGCCGCCCCCACATATATACCAACCGAAGACTCCCAACCTAACACTATCCAGCCGACAATCGGTGCACCAATGTCATCTTGCAGCAGTATCCCAGAATCGAAGCGATAAGTGGGAAAGAATTGGAAGGTCCGAAAGCCACAAAAATGCCTATACTAAAGCTCATAATCTGACCCAAGTCTGCTATATAAGTCTATAAGGATCTAGTCTATCCGAAATGACGTCGGATACATAGTCAAGTCAACAAAGTACATGGGACTATGTCAATAATATCACAGCCTATTCTAAGGCAGAATCACAATAATCAGTCAATCGTCAAACAGATTCACCCGGATCCACTCATGCAACATCAGATAACCACCAACAGATACCCCACAACATGCATATCAGCAAATCAAATCAACAGCCCAACCTATAGCATGATACTAGCATATAACAACCCAATAGTCAACTCTAAACTGAGAAAATCAGGGAATAAGGGAAACAATACTAACTAACCACCCCAGATTCACAAATATCAACCAGCATTTACACAATCAGGCTCAGTCTAGAAAGAAGGGAAGTTGTAACCTACCAAAAAGCCGATCACGCGCGCTCCAAGTCTCTCAATTGGAGAATTCCCCTTTCCAAATGGCCTCAGACTGCTGCCACGCTACAAAAAATAGAATCGCAGCGTCAATACGGTCGTTTAGACACCAAAATCAACAAATTCGGAGACAGAACAATTTTTGGGTCAAAATCGGGCAATGGGGGACCCGTTCTGGATTTTCCAAAATTGACTCCGTCAAAAGGTCTCAAATTTTTTCCCCAACACTAATCCTAAATTAGATCGCTCAATAGGGGTCGAATCCGCTCCTAACAACGAACAACAACAATTTACAAAACTTATTAAAAAAATAGGCCAAATAGAGACTTACCCTCAATTTCATGCAAAACGAGGAGCACCCAATGACCTCCAGCTTAAATCCCACGAAGCCGATGAAAATCCGAACATGTGGGACTTCGAATCACCCAAAACAGAGCTCTAGAACTCGAGATATCAAAGTTTAAAATGAAGAAGAAATCATAACTTGATGGCAGCAGCTTTAAGCTGAATTTCACCTCAAACAAGGGTTTACCAACACAATCCGATCACTCCACCACGTAGCCACAATCTCTACGATCATACAGGACTTCGAATCACTCAAATCGAAGCTCTGATAAGGGAGAAATTGTCATTTTAAAATGAGGGCTGAAAACTGAATTTTCTAGGTTATGAAACCCGATTCTGGTTGCTAAAGAGCATTTCTGGTCGCTAAAATATAAATTCTGATCGATAAAGGTCTGCACCAGCAACAAGATTTTTTTCTTTTTTTCCAAGTCTCCGAACGGACCCTCGGAATTCATTCGGGACCCGATGAAAATAAACCAGATATGCTACCCCACTAAATTCGACATTTCAGACTCAATGGCGCTGTTGAAATTTCCATACGAGGTCGTTTCGATAAAAAGTGGGTCCCACACCCACTATGCCATTTTTGGTAATTTCTACCGATGGCCTCAAAATTAGATCGGAAGCTCCTAGAGATTCTGGAAAGGTCGTTCTAGAACAAAATCGGCATTCCGAAAATAACTGCGCTGTCAAAATTTTCATCCGAGCGCGTTTATCAATAATGTTGACCGAAGTCAACCTTAATCCAAATTTTGAAGACTAAAGAGCTATCTGGCCCCAAAATCACATCGAAAACCCTGAGACTCGGGCGAACCATGCTTCTAGCCTAATTTGGTCGCTCCGGAGCTGATGGAACCATCAGAATTCTCATCTGAGGTCATTTACCTGAAGTTATGACCGAAATCAACTTTTCAAGGTTAAAAAGCTCAAAAATAGGAAAACAGGCATAAAACCCAAACGAACGACCAGGCGACTGAACAGTCAATGCCAGCAAGTCAAAAAGACTTGGGGTCGCTACAGGAATGCTCTAAACGACAGAAAGAAGGTATTAACACATAAATGACCTGGAGGGTCATTACATGAAGGCTCCGCAGAAGGAGAAGAACGAGTAGCATCAAACTCTAAATTTGTGGGATCCACCATTGTTTTCAATGTTTAAAATGAAATAAGGACTTAAGTTTTCAAAATATCAATTTAACTTTATTTTTAGAAAAATCAATTTTTTACAGAAAGAGTTGCCACTTAATTTTTCAAAAAAATCAAAAAAAACTTAGAATTTTCAAAAGACTTTAAAAATAGAGAAAAAGGCATATGAAAATACCAAAGGGGTTCGGGGTTCAATTTACACTTCAAGAAGGTGCTAGGAACTTGAAATGTGCTAACTCGTGGTTGACCTACAACTTCACTAAGAGTTTCACCAATTTTGAAAATATTTATTAAGTTGTAAAAAAACCACTTTTATTCAAATAATACTTAAAAGGAAAAGAACTTAACATCTTTTAAGAAAATTATTTTTTATCGACCAACAATCGTATTAAACAAAAAAGTAAAACTTAGACATTTCAATTAAATATAAAAAATAAAGAAAAGGCCACTTTTGGGAATTTAATTAAATTAAACCATAAGAAAACAAAGGGTTAGAGAAATGATACAAATACAATAAATAGATAGGAAAAGGAAAGAAATGTTGAACTTGGGCCACCTTGCCCAAATTCTAAATCTGATTAGGCTTTAGGCCGACCTGTCCTAAACTAAACATTTGCCCAAATGATGGGCTTTGGCCCACTTAACCTGTCCTAGACTAACAAAATCTATCAAACTATGGGCTTTTGGCCCAAAATTTAGTACGTGTCCTAATACTAACACAAATATGATATTTTCTTTGGGCTTTGGCCCAACACCAACCTGTGCTAAAACTAACAATAAATTATACAAATATGTGGGCTTTTGGCCCAATTAACAAAAACGAGCTGCTGAATTTTTGGCTTTTTGGGCCTATTTCGTGATTGTATACAGTGTTGTATACATTATATATCTCCTGTATATTATGTGTATATTCAGCCTTCCTTCAAACTCTTGAACACCTGTACTTCTGTCTTCCTGCCTTGTACGTCAATTTTCAAACTCGTACATCAATTGTTTCGAACTGTATAATAGTGTATACCAGTGTATACTGAAAGTATACAACCCAATTCCGACTTTCCAAAGCCTGTCACGTCACATTCCAGCCTTGTATCTCTACTTCAAATGGCTTGGCCAACACAAATAAAAGAGGAAAATTGGGCCTTCATGGTCCACTAGGAAATGCAAAGAGGGAGAGGAGTCCAAAATAGACTCGGGACAGATTTCACAACAAAGGAGAAAAACGATACGAGTTAGCAATTTATGAAAGGGAAAAAAGATACGAGTTATCAAACACCTTAAATCCATCAACTGCTACATATTTAACCAATTCAAGACCAACTAAAGGCATATACACTAAACACACATGCTACTAGAAGCTTGGAAATCATGTTTTAATGAAACAATTGAGGTCATTTGAGTTTACAAAATATTTGAACATTGAATAACCTCATGACTACAGAAATCCGATGTAGAAAACCAAGGAGAATTCCACAGAGAAAATAAGCAATCAATATTAAAGAAAGGGGGAAATAGAAAAAGATCAAGATCTTGATAAGAAGCTACATCCTACATTTATGGGTCAACTACACATGGTAAACAAGTTTAAGCAAAATTTAAACAGGATGAACGCATGAACTAGGTTACTACAAGTCATGTTAGGCAGTGAAATAATAAGGAGATCAAAGAAGATCGAGAAAACCAAGCTATCGAAATAATAAATACAGTAAGACTATATACTATCTACCACTTCAACTAATCGAGATTTTGACTTTATTCAAAAATACCAACATTAATAAAAGAAAGCAAGACTTGATGTCACAATAAACTATAACAAGCATGAAAATGACCAATAGCAAAATTATGAAGTCTGAAAGAGGCTAGAATAGAAGTCGACTACATTTTCGAGATTCTAACATAATAAAGAGCAAAAGATGGATATGAGAATGCAGACATGTGATTAAACTAACAGCAAAGACAATATTTCAATTGCTCTAACAGGTATCAAGCTAAATGAGAGAATAAAAACCATGGAAACAAGGCTCCTAAACAACAGGATCAAAAAGGAAACGAAAGCTCTTAAACGGAGAATTATGGGTTCAAAACATACATAAAAAGACACATTTTGCAACTCAATAGCTTAAAAGCTCCAATTTGAACACAAAAATAATCAGTTATCCTACATCTAAAGTGAATCTTAAAACAGAACATAAAAACATTCAAGGGCGAGAAAAAAAAATCGATGAAGAAGTTCGGCTCACAAACAAAACATCAAACTATAAACTGATTAAGATCGAAAGGGAGTTTACCTTTTAGGGAGCAGCGATTTGGGATGACAACGAGCTTGGGAACAGTTACTTCTACCACACAAGTTCAGACTCGAGTAGCAAACCAAGAAACCAAGGCAAAATCAAAACAATGAACTTCTCGGTACTTAAAATTAGAGAGTAGTAAATTTGATTGTTCCCAAAATCGTTTGTAGGCTATTCTTTCTATAGTTGAATTATGGACATCCTCAACAAAAAAGGGCCAGGGGGCTTTTTATAGAGGGCGATTAGGGGAACAATTTTTTGAGGGGAAAGGGCAGAAATCGGATAAGAATTAGGGCAAACTTGGGAATTCCAAATTCAAAATTTGATCCCACGATGAGGAACGGGCTGGTTGAGTGCGACATATTCTCAACTCTACAAGAAATTCAAAAGGACAATCGATGGGAGCCGTTTGATCTTGACGCTAGGACAATTGATGCGCTGAGATCACTCCACCTAGCACTCGCACTTGTAAGAATTGTTGAGGGAGAGAGGAAGAAGAAGAAGGGCGTGTGTACTGGGATCGTATGTGTCTGAGATCCCATCTCACGCCGTGTATTGTCGTGATCTGCTTCTGTATTTCTTTGCATTAGAATTGCTTGTGTATGCAAAAGTGTGAATTGTTGTCTTGATGCCGTTTTTGTTTGTTAACGTTGTGATCGTTGGAAGTGTTGTGTATTTCGCTGATAGAAGCCATGTTATGTCACTGTTGTTTATGTACTTTTTAACGCTGTAATTTACGCTGCTTAAATGTTGATGATGTCGTTTATCGCTGAAGACGTCTGGAATCATTTGTTGAATTAGAATTAGGCCGGGTCGAGGTATTGTATGGAGTTGGCGGTCAGCTGTAGGAATTGTAATTGAGGTGGGTTTGTTGATTGGAGTTGGGCTGATTGAAATGGCCCAAAATCTATCCTATGAAGAGTTAAGGTGAGATGAGAAAGTTATCAAGTTTCAAAAAAAAAAGGGCTGGATTTTTAAAAAAAGACATGACCACATGAGTTCAATTATAGCCAATTGTAATTGAGAATTTAACCAAATTGAGCTTGATTGACAAATTTGGTTTAAAACTTGAATAATTGTTATTGATTAATTAACGAACCAATTAAGCCAAAATTATAACTACAAATTTTGTTATTGATTAATTAACGAACTAATTTAGCGAAAAAATAATTAATTTAATTATGAACTAATTAAGGAAAAATTATAACTATAAATTAAACAAAACTAAATTAATAAAATATAAAATCTTTCGAGATGATTTTTAAATATTAATAAAATATACGATTTATATACATAATTATATAAGGTATTGTCCCTTAGCAGCTAAGAATGAAGAGGATAACCATCGACACGTTCAATCCAAAAATCCGTCAAGTTCTAGTGGGAATCAGAAGCAAAACCGATTTTATGCACTTCAGGCTCGTCATGCGCAAGAGAGCTCTCCCGATGTGGTCACCGGTATGCTAAGAGTTTTCCATTATGATGTTTATGCTTTACTTGATCCCGGTGCTACCTTGTCTTTTGTACCTTGTCTTTTGTGACACCATATGTGGCTACGAGGTTTGATGTTTTTCCGGATGTGTTGCTAGATCTGTTTCGTGTTTCTACTCCGATTGGAGAATCTATCATAGCTAAGAGGGTTTATAGAGATTGTCCCGTCTCCTTATCCCATGGAGACACTCATGTTGATTTTGTAGAGCTTGATATGCTAGATTTTGATGTTATTCTTGGGATGAATTGGTTGCATGCTTGTTATGCCTCTATTGATTGTAGGACCCGAATGGTCAAGTTTAAGTTTCCAAATGAGCCTATTCTAGAGTGGAAGGGAGGAAATTCTGTGTTTCAAGGTCAATTTGTGTCTTATCTAAAATCTAGAAAGATGATCTCTAAGGGGTGCATTTATCATCTTGTTAGGGTGAGGGATATAGATTTCGAGACCCCTACTCTTGAGTCGGTCCCCATTGTTAATGAATTTTCGGAAGTGTTTCCCGATGACTAGCCCTATATTCCTCCCGTAAGGGAAATATACTTCGGTATTGACCTTCTCCCAGATAAGCAACCTATTTCTATTCCTTCTAATAGAATGGCTCCAGCGAAACTTAAGGAACAAAAAGAGCAGTTGAAAGACTTGTTGGATAAAGTTTCATCTGGCCAAGTATTTCTCCATGGGGTGCTCCGGTCTTGTTTGTAAGGAAGAAAGATGGTTCACTCCATATGTGTATCGACTATCGCCAATTGAACATGGTTACCATTAAGAATAAGTATCCTCTACCAAGGATAGATGACTTGTTTGATCAACTTCAAGGGGCTAGTTATTTCTCTAAGATCAACCTTCGTTCGGGGTATCACCAATTAAGGGTGAAAGAAGATGGTCACTACGAGTTCTTGCTAATGTCGTTTGGGTTGACAAATGCTCTGGCCGCATTTATGGACTTGATGAATAGAGTGTTTAAGCAATACCTTGACATGTTTATGATTGTGTTTATTGACGACATTTTGATCTACTCAAAGAATGAGGGTGAACATGTTAATTATTTGAGGATTGTGTTGCAAGTCGTCAAGGAACCACAACTCTTTGCGAAGTTTAGTAAATGTGAGTTTTGGTTAAGGTCTGTGGCTTTTCTTGGTCACATTGTTTCCGGTAAGGGCATTGAGGTAGATCCTAAGAAGACGGAAGCAGTTAAGAATTGGCCCCAGACCTTTATCACCTTCAGATATCCGTCGTTTCTTGGGCTTAGCCGGTTATTATAGGAGGTTTGCTGAGGGGTTTTCTTCAATTGCTTCTCCGTTGACGGCTTTGAATCAAAAGAAGGTTAAGTTCGTATGGTCCGAGGCATGTGAGAAGAGTTTTCAAGAGTTGAAGGATCGACTTACTTCAACTCCGATATTGACTCTACCGGAAGGATCCGATGGTTTTGTGATTTATTGTGATGCCTCCAGAATTGGGCTAGGATGTGGTCTTATGAAAAATGGGAAAATCATTGCTTATGCTTCAAGGCAACTTAAGGTGCACGAAAAGAACTATCCTACTCATGACTTGGAATTAGTGGCAATTGTGTTTGCTTTGAAAATATGGCGACATTATTTGTATGGAGTGCATGTAGATGTCTTCACCGACCATAAGAGTTTGCAACATGTGTTTAAACAGAAAGATTTCAATCTCCACCAACGAAGGTGGCTCGAGTTTTTAAAAGACTATGATATGAGTGTTCTCTATAACCTTGGTAAGGCTAACGTGGTGGCGGATGCTCTTACTCGATTATCTATGGTAGTGTTGCTCATGTTGAGGATGGTAAGAAAGAGTTGGTTCGCGATGTCCATAGATTTGCTCGATTGGGTGTTAGATTGATTAATTCTACTAAAGGTGGTGTTACGGTTCACAAGTGTTCTGAATCCTCTTTTGTGCATGATGTGAAAGCTAAGCAAGGTCTTGATCCTAACTTGGTTGAACTAAAGGAAGCGGTACTCAAGAAGTCCATAGAGGTTTTCTCCCAAGGGGGAGATGGTGTGCTTGGATATCAAGGTCGTTTGTGTCTTCCCAATGTAGAGGGCTTAAGAGAATAAATTTAATCAGAAGCCCAAAGTTCTCGATATTCCATCCACCCAGGAGCTACCAAAATATACCGTGATTTGCGGGAAATTTATTGGTGGAATGGAATGAAGAAAGATATTGCGGAATTTGTTGCTAAGTGTCCTAATTGCCAACAAGTGAAAGTTGAGCATCAAAGGCCTGGAGGTTTTACCCAAGATATTAGTATTCCTACTTGGAAGTGGGAAGATGTGAATATGGATTTTATTGTGGGTTGGCCTCGCACGAGGTGACAATATGATTCGATTTGGGTTGTGTGGATAGAATGACCAAGTCAGCCCATTTCATTCCCGTCAAGACTTCTTATTCGCTGGTGGACGATGCTAAGTTGTATTTGAGGGAGATGGTTAGGCTGCATGGGGTGCCTTTATCCATTATCTCCGATCGTGGTGCACAATTTACTTCTCAATTTTGGAAGTCGTTTCAAAAAGGTCTTGGTACTCGTGTTAAGCTTAGTACAGCCTTTCATCCCCAAATCGATGGGCAAGCGGAGCGCAATATTTAAACCTTGGAAGATATGTTGGGAGCTTGTGTAATTGATTTCAAGGGTATTTGGGATGATGACTTGCCTTTGATTGAGTTAGCTTATAATAATAGCTATCATTCTAGTATTAGTATGGCTCCATTTTAGGCTCTCTATGGTAGGAGGTGTAGATCTCCTATAGGTTGGTTTGAAGTTGGTGAAGTTGCTTTGATAGGCCCGGAGTTGGTGCATGAGGCTATGGAGAAAGTTCACCTTATTAGGGAAAGGTTGAAAACGGCTCAAAGTCGACAAAAGTCCTATGCCGATGTTAGGAGAAGAGATTTAGAATTCGATGTGGATGATTGAGTTTACTTGAAAATCTCACCCATGAAGTGTGTAATGAGATTTGGGAAGAAAGGGAAGCTTAGTCCCCGTTATGTAGGCCCATATCAGACTACGAGACGTGTTGTTAAGGTTTCTTATGAGCATGACTTGCCTAATGATTTGGCATCAGTGCATTTGGTTTTCAATGTCTCATTGTTGAAGAAGTGTGTTGGTGATCCGACCTCTATAGTGCCATTAGAGAATCTTGGCATAAAGGATAGTCTTTCTTATGAAGAAGTTTCGGTTGAGATTTTAGACCGGCAAGTCCGGAAGTTAAGAAATAAAGAAGTTGCTTCTGTGAAAGTTCTATGGGGGAATCAATTTGTTGATGGTGCTACTTGTGAGGTCGAGGCCGATATGATGTCCCGATATCCTCATCTCTTTCCTTCAGATCCTACTCTAGCTTGAGGTATCTTGATCCTCATGGTTCATTCTTTTGGTCTCATGTGTCATAGTTGATTTCCATGATTCCTTGATTATGAATGTTCATGAAGAGTCTTATATGATTATGTGCATTTAAGTATGAGTTGGACAAAGTCTTCATGATATGATGTGTTGATTAGGCTTTAGCTTGGAGTTGATGTTTCCTCCTCGGATATGTACATTTATGGGATTGAATGCTAGGTTGGGTTGTTAGTCCGTGTCTATTACCCTTCTCAAGATGTCTTGATTCTCATTCGGGGAAGAATGTTCCCAAGGGGGAGATATTGTAACACCCCAAGCTTAGAACGAATTTTAAAATGCAGAACTCACCTGAAGACAGTGACCTACAGAGGCCACCTATGGGCCGTAGATGGATTGACGGGCCGTAGGTCGGGATAGTCAATGGCACTATGAAATTTAAGGATTTCCATGATTCTGAACTTTGGCCTATGGAATAGTAGGACGGTTCGTAGTTCAGTTGACGGGCTGTAGATGGGGTCTGTAGATGCCTTCCAGACTTAGCCAACTTTTAGCCCAATATGAACTTTCTGAATCAATTGACGGAAGAAAATGATGGTCCGTCAATTGATGTACGGACCGTAGATCCTGTCTGTCGATTGGCCCCGATAGTTTTTAATTAAGGGCTTTCTGGTTTTTTCTCTAATTGTTTACCTATTAAGCTAAGTCGGTTATACCCTTAATCTAAGACCTATAAATACTTTCTAAGCCTAATTCCTTTCATTCTAATTCATTCCAAAACTCTCCTCTCTCAAATATTTCTCTCTCTAAAAAGAAACTCTCTCTGAACTCTCAAAAAAGAAGAAGGAGCTTGAATCCTCCATTGAAGACCTTTAATCTTCTCCAATTCTTGTGGTTTGCTTTGATGTATGATAGTATTCACCATTAGGAGTCCTTTCCTCCAATGGGCCCTTCCTCCTCTTCATGATTTTCAAAGGTTTACTCTAACCCAATTGAATTAAGGTTTGTGATCAATCATTGTGGGTTCTTCAATTATGATTCCAATTATTTATTTTATGATTCCTAGTGCACGATTTAGCGCGATAAAGTAACTTAGTGCACTAATTAGCGTGAATTATATGATTTGATGTAAAGATTGCATGAACCCCCATGATACGAAGCTAATTCTCCCAAATTTGATAATCTATGCTTTGATTGTTGGGTTGAGTTATGATTTGATGAAGTTTATGAATTCTCTATGAAATCAAGCATGAATTATGTATGAATTGAGAATAATCTTATGAATTTCGCATGATCAAGTCAAAAGCATGATTTTCCTCTATTATGTGAGTTCCTTCAAGTATAGGTAAATTGTCCTAATTATGGCTTTCTTAGCAAGAGCTTGCATTGAATTGCATGATATGAGTTGAAGTTGCATGACCCCATATGAACTCTATGAACTATGAAATATGAGCATGATGAATTAAGGGTACTCGAGAGTAAAGTACCAAAGTGATGATATGATAATGCTATTGTTTAGTAGTGAAAGGTTTTCTCACGTAATTCTCCCAGCATGACTAATACATGAACAAGAGGCGATTACCCATGTTCTTAAGGAGCTATTCTAATGAATGAAGGGACAAGAGGCGATTACACATGTACCCTAATGTAGACAAAGCGGCGATTACCCAAGTCTACTAATAATGAGCTTACAACTAATGTAGACAAGAGGCGATTACCCATGTCTGCCTAAGATAAAATGAACTATGACCAATCCGTGGGAAGTATGCTTAGTACTGAGTGGACAAGTGGCAATTACCCATGTTCCATAACCTATGTGCCCACATAGGGTGATGGTCTATGATAGACACTAGCTAGTGGATCCACATAAGATAAGCAGTTCACGGTATTACCTTGGCAAGTAGTACACCTCTTTTCGGTGTGGGGTAGACACTGGATTCCGTGTTGATAGCTCAATGGTCTTACATGTCAGTTAAGGCTTTTCCCCACAAGTTAATGAAAAAATGTTCTCATAATGAAGTAAAGAGAAGAAGGAAAGATGATTTAGCTTGCCTTGGCCTTGATATATACTTTATGTTTCATGTTTTTCATGTTTATCATGTTTTTAGCTTGACCATTGCATGTCATGATTATGTCTCTCTCTCTAGCATGATTTATGTGGTTATTTGCATTGCTATCATAATTAGTAATTTATTGTGCTAACGCATTCTCTTGCCTGCATCAACTTCTTTGGTGTAGGACATTGCAGTTCTCCTACTCGTGGCTAGAGCATTGACTTAGAGTTGAGAAGAAGACTTGGTGAGTCCTCAGCCTTGTGGGATTTTACTTTGACGTCTTTCCTTATGTTTGATATTGTATAGGGCTGCGTCCCTATCACTTTTATTCTTATTCTATGCTGTTAGAAGGCTTTGAGACATGATTTGTAGACTTCCGCTATTTTTAGTAAAGCTTTGATATAAAATGCTCTTTGAACTCTCATTTCTCTATTATCTGGTATGTTATGTATGCTAAGGGCTTGTATGAGGCCTCTCAGGGTGTTGTACACCATGTTAGATCTAGGGGCTACCCTGGGTTGTTACAGATTGGTTTCATGAAATCTCACTTGATTAACTATGTCGCAGGATAGCTTAGACGCGTAGTAGATGTTGACCCCGAGGTCGAGGGGGTGCTGCGGCCCGAGGCTGCAATATAGCGAGGACTCCAGATCATGAGGCGCTCATAGAGAGCAAATTCCTCCTCAGTCGGTGGGATCGGGACCAGCCTCGCCATTGCCTGCACCAACTGCCGCCTTTGATCTTCAGGGTATGTTCGCACAGATTCTTGCTACGATAGAAGGGTTACAGCAGTAGCAGGCCCCAACAGCATATCCAGAGCTAGATCCAGCATAGCAGGGTCAGCCTGCTCCAACGGTTCTAGAGATTCAGCAGCAGGGTCAGCCTTCACAGCGGCCCCAGAGGGCCAGCAGCCACCAGCACCTGCCGCCGTTCAGCCAGACGCAGTAAATGGATTTATACTGTTGAGGGAGAAGAAGATACTCGGGGTGTTCCTTAGACATACACCGCCGAGGTTTTCTCGGGGTTTTGGGGAAGATGCCCATGAGTTAATTATTTCCTATCGGGAGAGAATACAGGCTTTGGGGTTAGTGTAGTCGAGAGGAGCCGATTTCTCTGCTTATCAGTTAAACGGACCGGCCAGAAAGTGGGGGCATTCCTTCATTGAGACCAGGCCAGCTGGGTCCCCGCCAATATCATGGGTATAGTTTCCAGAGGCCTTTCTGGCTAAATTCATCCCACGGAGGCAGGGATCACCTCCGTGATGAGTTCTTGCGTTTGGAGCAGGGCTCCAGGACGGTGTCCGAGTATGAGGCCAGATTTCATGAGTTGTCCCGTCATGCTACTATAATCCTGCCCACGGAGGAGGAGATAGTTAGATGTTTTATTCGACGTTTGAGATAGCCGCTACGTATTGAGTCGCAGTCTATGTTATCAGCGGGCCGTTCTTTTCTTGATGTTGTGGACCATGCCCGCACGATTGAGCAGCTCCTTTGCGAGGCCCAAGGGGGAAGCGACAAGAGGGCTAGGCAGGATAGGTGGGGCAGGGTGGATGCTCGTGGTAGAGGCACCCAACGTAATTTCTATACAGCTCCAGCTTGAGTAGAGGCCGAGGCGTCTTATGAAGTGATCACAGGTACGGTTCTCCTATGCCAGCAGTGCGCTTCAGCCTTATTTGATCCTGTTTCTACATATTCATATGTATATGCTTATTGTGTTCCTCAGTTGAGGGTGAGTTAAGAGAATTTAGCGTTACCCTTGCATTTTTTGACCCCGGTGGGGGATTTTTTAGTTGCGGATCAGGTGTGTAGATCCTTTGTGGTGACTATCCGGGAGTAGGGTACTCGGGCTTATCTTATTTTGTTTAGTATGCTGGATTTTGATATGATTTTAGGCATGGATTGGTTATCCCCTCACCGAGCGGTCTTGGATTGCTATGCTAAAATCATTACTTTAGCTAGGCCTGGTATTCCGCCGGTGGTGTGGCAGGGCTCTTGCAGTCACACACCAGTTGGGGTGATTTCTTTTATTCAGACCTAGAGGTTTGTGGATAGCGGATGTTTGGCTTATTTTGCTTATGTTAGAGACGTTAGTAGGGAGAGCCCTATGATGGAGTCACTACCTATTGTCCGGGAGTTTGCTGATGTGTTTCCTTCCGACCTTCCTTGCCTAACCCCTAGAGTGAGATATTTATTTTTCCATTGATGTGGAGCCGGATACTCATCTCATTTCAATCCCACCGTACCGTATGGCCCCTGCAGAGCTCAAGGAGCTCAGTTTTCAGCTTCAGGACCTCTTAGGTAAGGGGTTCATTCGGCCTAGTGTATCGCCTTGGGGTGCCCCAGTTCTTTTTGTGAATAAGAAGGATGGTACCATGCGGATGTGTATTGATTGCAGGTAGCTGAATAAGGTGACGATGAGGAAAAGTTACCCCATGCCTTGTATTGATGATTTGTTTCAACCAGCTTCAGGGTGCCGCAGTGTTTTCTATGATTAACTTGAGATCTAGCTATCATCAGTTAAGGGTTAGGGTAGTGGACATCCCTAAGATATCATTTAGGACTCGTTACGGCCATTATGAGTTCCTAGTGATATATTTTGGGTTTACTAATGCCCTTGCCACTTTCATGGACTTGATGACTCGTGTATTCAGGCCGTATCTGGAATCCTTTGTCATAGTTTTCATTGATGATATCTTGGTATACTAGCAGAGCCATGGTGAGCATGAGCAGCATCTGAGGATAGTGCTACAAACTTCGAGAGATCATCGGCTTTATGCCAAGTTCTCAAAGTGCGAGTTCTGGTTTGAGTCTGTAGCATTCTTGGGGCACGTGGTGTCCAAGGATGGCATTCTGGTGGATCCAGCAAAGATTGAGGTTATCCGTGATTGAGCTAGACCCACTTCTGTGACTGAGGTTCGGAGCTTCGTCGGATTGGTAGGGTACTACAGACATTTTGTTGAGGGTTTTCCTACTATAGCAGTGCCTCTGACTCGATGACTCACCAGGATGTTCCCTTTGTATGGTCGGAGAAGTGTGAGAGGAGCTTTATGAGGCTTAAGGAGTTGCTTACCACCGCTTATATATTGACTCTTCCAGTTGAGGGCGACGGCTTCACGGTTTATTGTGACGCATCCGGCATTGGTTTGGGTTGTGTTCTGATGCAGCAGGGCAAGGTTATTGCTTATGTGTCGAGGCAGTTTAAGCTGCATGAGCGTAACTACCCCACTCATTATTTGGAGTTGACAGTGGTAGTTTTCACGCTTAAGATATGGAGGCATTACCTATATGGAGTTCATTTTGAGATCTAAACTGATCACATGAGCCTTTAGTATATTTTGTCAAGAGGGATCTTAATTCGAGGCACCGCCGCTGGATTGAGCTCTTGAAGGACTATGATCTCTCTATTCTCTACCATCCGGGCAAGGCGAATGTAGTAGCGGACGCCTTGAGTCAAAAGGCAGTGAGTATGGGTAGCCTAGCCTTCCTTCAGTTTCAGAGCGACCTTTTGCTCTTGACATCCAGTCCTTAGCCAATCAGATGATCATGCTTGATGTTGAAGATTCCAGTCGGGTGCTAGCCTATATGGGAATTCAGTCTTCTTTGTTGGAGCAGATCCGTAGGCGTCAGTTCAAGGATGAGTCTTTGGTGGCACTTAAAGATAGAGTTAGGTGGGTGATGTCGGGCAGGCTTCCATAGATTCCGATGGGATTTTGAGATTTGCTGGCCGGGTTTGTGTTCCGAGAGTCGCTGATTTGATTTAGTTGATTCTTAGTGAGGCCCATGATTTAAGATATTCTATCCATCTGGGCACCGCTAAGATGTATCGTGATCTGAGGTAGCACTATTGGTGGAGCGGTATGAGGAGGGATATCTCTGATTATGTGTCCCGTTGCTTGTGTTACTAGCAGGTGAAGGCCGAGCATTTGAGGCCTGGTGGTGAGTTGCATAGATTACCCATTCCTGAGTGGAAGTGGGAGCACATTACCATGGATTTCATTGTGGGCTTGCCTCGGACTCCTAGAGGTGTTGACAGTATCTGGGTCATTGTGGATCGATTGACCAAGTCAGAACACTTCATTCAAATTCATACATTCGTCAGTGCTAAGAGGTTTGCTCGTACGTACATTTGAGACGTGGTCCGTCTTCATTGGTTGCCTGTTTCTATCATTTCGGACCGAGGTTCACAGTTCACCTCCAGGTTTCGGCGAGTATTTCAGGAGGAGTTGGGCACCCGTGTGGGTCTTAGCGCAACATTCCACCCGCACACTGATGGCTAGTTTGAGCGTACAATCCAGGTTCTTGAGGATATGTTGCGGGCCTGTGTTTTTTAGAGACTTTGGAGGCCAGTGGGACCAGTTCTTTCCTTTGGCTAAGTTTGCGTACAATAATAACTACCATTCGAGCATTTAGATAGCTCATTTGAGGCCTTATATGGTAGGCGTTGTCGCACTCTAGTTGGATGGTTTTAGTCTATGAAGCCTAGGCCGCAGGGTACAGATCTTTTTTAGGAGACCTTACACATGTGAGGATGAATCAGGATCGGCTCTGGACGGCCCAGAGTAGACAGAAGAGTTACGCAGATCGCAGGCGACGACTGCTGAGATTTCCCGTTGGTGATAGAGTATTCCTCCGTGTATCACCCATAAAGGTCGTGATGAGATTTTGGAGGTGGGGTAAGCTCATCCTAAGGTATATTAGGCCTTTTGATATCATGAGGGTAGTGGGTGATATGGCCTATGAGTAAGCTTTACCCCCAGCATTCTCAGCTATTCATCCAGTCTTCCATGTTTCGATGCTGCGTCGGTATGTTCCATATGAGTCTCATGCACTCTAGTGTGATGCTATTGAGTTAGATGATCACCTAACCTATGTTGAGGAGCCAGTTGCTATTTTTTGCCAGAGATGTGAGGCAGCTGAGGCCGAGAGACATTCCTACAGTTAAGGTCCGTTGGAGGCACCGTCCAGTTGAGGAGGCTACCTGGGAGACCGAGCGGGAGATGCGGGAGCAGTTCCCCAGCTTATTTGAGCCCTCAGGTACTTCTTGACTTTTACTTTCACGGATGAAATTTCTTTTAGTAGTGGATGTTGTAATGACCCTTTAGATCATTTGTGTATTTGTGCCTCTTTTATGTCATTTAGAGCGTTCCTGTAGTGACTTGTAGTCACTACTGACTTGCTGGCACTGTAGGTTCGGTTTTCTGGTCGTTCATTTGGGTTTTGTGCCTTTTTTCCTATTTTAGAGATTTTGAAGTCTAAAAAGTTGATTTTGGTCGTCACCTCAGATAAACAACCTCGTAAGAGAATTCTGACGTCTCCATCAGCTCCGAAGCGGCCTGGAAGCAAGATAAGCCTGAGTTTCGAGGCTTCCGGTGTGAATTTTGGACCATTTGACTCTTTAGCCTTCGAAATTTTGCTTGAATTTGACTTTGGTCAACATTCTATGTAAATGCACTCGGATGAGAATTCTGTCAGCGCGGTTAGTTCCGAAATGCCATGTTTGATCCAGAATGACCTTTTGTGCGCTTCTCGAGGCTTCCGATCTAATTCTGAGGCCCTCGATAGAATTTGGCTGCATTGGAGCTTTGGGTGTGGGACCCACTTTTTGTCGAAACGACTTCGTATAGAAATTTAGACTGTGCCATTGAGTCTAGAATGTAAAATTTATTAGGGTAACATATCTGTTTATTTTCATTGGGTCCCGAACGAATTTCGAGGATTCGTTAGGAGACTTTGAAAAATAGCAAAATCTGGTGTTGTTGGTGCCGACCTTTAGCGACCAAAATTTAGCTTTTTAGCGACCAGAACTGCTACTATTTAAATAGCGAAAAAAAGATTTTGCCCTTATCTTAAAACTTTGATGTCTTGAGTTCTAGAGATCCGTTTTGGGTGATTCAAAGTCCGAGGTGCTCGAAATATTGGTGGCTGTGTGAGTAACTATCTGGAGCATGTCGAAAAGTCTTCGATTGTGGTGTATATGTGTTGTAAGTAGCTGCCCCAAGTCTCTTTTTGTGATAAGTTTTGCATATTTGTTTGTTGTTGCATAGAGCTGTTCCGAGCCCCTAGAGGTGTCCAGTTTTTTAACACAAGCGCGGAGGAGGGTTTAGGACCTCTTCACGGAGTCAATTTCAGAAATTCTAGAGCAGATCCCATATTTCTCAATTTTGACTCTGAATTGGTCTGTCTCCGATTTTGATGATTTTAGTGTCTAAACGACCGCGCTGATGCTGTTATTCTAATTTTGATAGCGTGGTAGCAATCCGAGGCCATTCGGAAGGGAAAAGCTCCGGCAGAGTGATTTGGAGGGCGCACAGTCGGCCTTCTGGTTGGTTACGACTTCCCTTCCTTTAGATTGATCTTGAACGTGTAAATGCATGCGGATCTGGGCTAGGTAGCTAGTATTTCTTCTCTTGTTCTCTGAATTCTTGCTTTAGGGTTGATTTTCGAGCTGTTCCAGGGTTAGAACCATGCTACATGAAGGGGTTATTTATTTGTGGATTATCTATTAGGCTGTTTATTTGTTGTTGCATGCGTAGTATTTGGTTGGCTGCTTATTTATGTTGAGTTATATCTTTGGCCTTAGATTAGGTTAGGTTAGAGTTAACTTAGACCCATGTAACTGTTGACTTTGGTATGTATCCGATGTCGGTTCGGATGGACTAGGTCCTTGTAGACTGGAATAGCAGACTTGGGTCTGATAGTTAAGCTTGGTTGTAGTTCCTTATTGTTTGTGATCCTTCTGTCTTCTCTCCCCTTTCTGTGGTACCGATGTGTCATCGGAGGCTTGTTATTTTCCTCGGCTTTATGATGTTTCGAGTTTGTTTTTGCGATACTGTGGTTGGTAATGGATGGCGATCCACCTTTGCTTGATGTTTGAAGTTGATTGGGATGACCTGCGTACTCTACTGGCTAGGTAGGGCCCCCGGGAGTATTGGCGAAGTGGGAGATTTGATATGAGATGCTTGGGTTATCCAGTGTACTTTACTGGCTGGGTAGGGACCCCAGGAGTACCGGTGTGCTCTACTGGCTGGGTAGGGCCCCCTGGAGTGTTAGCTAATTGGGCAATGGAGTATTAATGTTTGGGATTGGATGGTTGTTCCATTTCAGGGTTATTGGATATGAGGTACTTGAGTTGTCCAGCGTACTGTACTGGCTTGGGTAGGGCCTCCGGGAGTACCAGCGCACTCTACTAGCTGCGGTAGGGCCCCCGGGAGTGTTGGTTGATTGGGCAGCGGAGTACTAAGGTTTGGAGTTCGCTGGTTGGTCGGTTCAATATGTTGGTGAATTCGGTTTGTGGCTTGGGTCTTCCTTCGTTTTGGAAGAATAGCTCTTCTGTGTACCTATCGGGCTTATGGGGTCTGTTCGGGTTTTATTTAAACTTATGCGCGAGTGTACCCTCAGGTCTTTTAGGGGTCCAGTTAGGTTTAGATTAGATGTACTTAGTTAAACTTCAGGTGCGCTCGTGTGCTTTGTTTCGCTTTCGCTTGGCCTCTGTTATTGTTGATTTATCCTTTCAGTCTATTTTTACCGTTCTTGCTCAGTCGGCAAATGATGCCTACTGGGTACCTATTATATCGGTACTCATGCTACACTCTGCATCTGTTTTTGTAAAGCAGATCCGAGAACCAACTATCAGCATTGAGTTCGAGCCTGCAGCGGTCTGTTATAGAGACGAGGGTGAGCACATGGTGTTCTGGATTTCCTGTCTTCTTCTGTTATATATTTTGTCTTGTCTTTTTCTTTTGAGACAGCTTGTTTCGGTGGTCCACTTTTGGGCTTGTACTCGTTTAGTAGTTCTCTACAGGTGACTTCCAGGTTCTGGAAGGTATTGTTAATGTATATAGATGTTTCTCTTCCGCCTTTCCTTTTTTTGTTCCTTTGTTCATGCTTCCGCTTAGTTGAGGTTAGTTTCCACCCTCGGTCTGATTACTGCTAAGTTCTGGGATAGGATCTTGGCTTGACTACTGGTGGGTTGGTAGGCGTCATCATGACTCGAGAAATCGGTTTGTGACATTAGACTTGATAGATTATCTTTTTGTCAAACGTTTTATTGTTTTATGATATTATATTTATAATATTAATCTTTTTGTTAAATATGCACTTCATGATGTTCATAGAAATTTTGTACTTTTAGTTTTTATTATTAATTTAATTAAAGTATACTAATTGAAAAATATACGTAAATTATTTTCTATTATATTAGTTAAGAACATATGTTTCTTAATTAATATATTTTCAAAAGACAATATATATCTTAAATATTCAATTTAATATCATTTATAAAGGCCATATGACTCTGTGCACTGTCAATTTAGGCGACCTCAGACTGCTCTGGTGACTCGCCCTTCTTTTTAGGTGATCAACAATGTTTATTTTACACTTCCTATTGCAATTTTTGGCCAGTCTTTCAAACATAGATCCTTGCCTTGTCGAATTGCCTTCATTGCTACAAATCATCAGTATCCTATTAGAAGCAGATAAAATTAGGCATTGAGGATACTAATTATTGATCTAAATTGACCTTAAATGAGTGTAAATTTACCACTCATCAACACTCCCTACATAAACTTTTGCTTGTCCTCATGTAAATCAAGAACACAACAAGCTTAATTAGGGTGCCTACAACAGCACTCAATGAGAGCTAACATGCAAGCTATAACAAGACTACTCTCAATATCATGTTACTCGCAACAATGAGCAAAAAGCTTCAAATGATTACTAGTTGGTCTAAACACAAACTCAAGCTCACTTTCACTTCATATCTAATGCAAGAACATGTTTCAAAAAATGTATTCAAATGCCCTCACATCAAGAACGATTCCATGCTCTCACAAAGCAATTTCAACAAAGGTGTAATGAATCAATACAACTCTCACTCTCTTAAAAGAGAAACACATGCAAGCTCCGTCCCATAGGTTTGCCCATATTTTCCAATCATCACTTAACCTAGTTCATGCAAGATCTCAAGGGTATTTTAGGCTTGTAATGGGGCTGAGGATTAAGGTATGGTCAATTTGGGTCTATGACTTTACATTTTCAAAACATTTTTGCAATAATCATCACCTCTTCGCAAGTTCTTTTTCTTCTTTCTCAGTTGAGAACTCAACTCTTGACTCGCCACTCAATTCATCTGGAATCCCCTTTTATTTCATTCACTTCTCTTCTTTTTTTCCAAGGTATTTTCATCAAAATGATAGCTCTTCTTTTTTTTACAAGGAGAGATTCCTTCTTTCAGGTAACACTTTAAAATTTAAGTCTCATTTCATCTTCATTTGCCCTTCACATGGCTTTCACTCTTCCTTCCTCTCCACACCCCCAACATAGGCTTTTGGCCTAAGTTTGCTATTCAAACATCACAATGCTTCTAAAATGATTTTTTTGGTGAGAAAGTGGGTTAGGCTCAAATGGTGTAAAAATGGATTCACACTCTCACAAGGTAGTCAAAATGGTTTATGGACGATTTTGTTTCCTCTTTCAATTGGTGCCCAAGATCTTATCTAGCATTCACAATGATTCACACAATTGGTCTAATAAGGCAAATTGTAGGACTAAGCATGCATGGTTTCAAATAAGCCCTCACCACACATGGCATTTCAAAATATATTCATTTAGCATACCCCGAAAAGATGAAGAGCATACGTGCGATGCTCATTGAAAGACTCACATCGAAACACTGCTAGTCAACAAAAGACTCAAAGAGATCATTCAAAGGTGTAACCAAATTGATTTCATTCCTGCAGCACCAACACTACTCATCATGCTCATCATGAGTACTATTTAAGAAATCGATATTGAAAAAAAATGATTCTCAAATTTTTATCAATGAAAACATCAAGCATTTCACGGTTATATAATTCATGGGGGGTTGCAATCATCAAGAGAGAATGAAAAAGAGATAAAGAGACACTTATATTCAAAAGAGTAGTTTAATATAAAGTAATAATCCAATAGTTAAAAAAGGGGGAATATTGGAATGAAGGCCCTCACCCCACAAAAAGAAAAGAGCAGTGTCCTCAATGCACATAAATAAAATTAAGATATGAAGGAACGAGCACTTCCTATGTAATCACTAGTACTGATCATCGCTGACCTTAGTTGGTGAGTTACCGTTGAGGCTCAGTCGCCTATCGGGATAGTAGGTGTTCGACAATATGTCCTTCACTTCGGCAGTCTACCGTGTGATCGCCCAAAATGCATGGGCACATTGCCTTTTCTGGCATGAGCATCGCCGAGATTACCAGTGTGCTTTCCCTTTTTCATGCTTAACTAGGCGTACTGCAGCTGGTTTGCCTAATAATTCCGGTGAATCCCCTAGTAGGTGATGGACATCACTGAAATGTACAGTAAGCAACAAAAGTTGAGCTTCCCAAAGGGCGAGCTCGTTTGAGCTTCGCCTACTGTGCTCGGCGAATAACTGAGTTGCTCATCCCATCGCCTAGTACTCAATGAGCTTAGTTCTCAGCTTCAAGATCTCTTCAAAAAGGGATTCATCAGGCCTAGTGTATCACCTTAGGGTTCGCCCATTCTTTTTGTGAAAAAGGATGGTATGATGCATATTGTGTAATGATTATAGGCAGCTGAATAAGGTGACAGTTAAGAACAATTACCTTATGTCTCAGATTGATGATCTATTTGACCAACTTTACGGTGCTGTAGTGTTTTCTAAGATTGATTGTAGATTCGATTATCATCTGCTGAGGATTAGGGTAGCAGAAATCCCTATGATGTCATTTAGGACTCGATATGGCAAAAATGAGTTCCTTATGTTGTCTTTTGGGTTTAATAATGCCCCTACTACCCTTATGGACTTGATGTAATAGGTATTCAGGCCTTATCTTTCTTCGTTCATCATAGTGTTCATAGATGAAATCCTTGTATACTCGTGGAGTAGGAGAGATCATGAGCAACATTTGAGGATTGTCCTCGAGATATTGAAAGATCACTGACTCTATGTTAAGTTCTAAAAGTGTGAGTTTTGGCTAGATTCTTTTCACCATCCAAAGTATACCCTAGACGTCACATGGCATTTAAGACACTGAAAGGGCTTACACAAGCCACTTGCCATAGATACAACAGAATAGAATGTATAATATGATTGTTTAAGTAAGACGCCTTTTATCATAAAAGAGCGTTCAAATATAAATGCATAATCATAACATTGTCATGACAAGCCATTCTAAAGAACATAAGAGTAGTTGGGACGTAACCCATAAGCCACGTACAAAGTCTCAAGAGTAAACAATAAAAGAAATAAAAGGTCTTCATGTCTTTGCCTTAGATTATGAGGATACAACAAATCCAAAAACTACTAGGAATCAAAATTAAGCCACAAAATAGGGACAAGCATCACACCCTATATTTTACGACAATATGTAATGCATGAACAATTAAAACATTTTAAAGCTTAAAAAGCAAAGTCATTAGAACCATGAGACAAGGTCGAGGAAAAATCGTAGGTCTTTTGTGAGATATTAGCTTTAACCAACATTAGACAATGTGAGCTATACCATAACTCTGATGTAACTCCCACACCAAGAAGGGAGAGTATAATTTCCAAGGTAGAACTCTATATAATATTATTAAAGCTATGTGGATCCACAAGCTAACTCACTTAAGTAAATTCTACGGGGGCACATAGTTTCGGACTAGGAGATTGCTACTAGAGTCTACCCTATTTGAGCCTCCACCTCAAAGTCCTCTCGGTGCTAAGAAAAATCCCAAGGGAATAGATAAACTCAGTTATCAAAGAATAGCATTAGGAAATGCAATGATCAAAATACCAGTAAAAATAATAATGTCGTATAAGAGTAGCTCCTTTAAAAACCATGATTCATACATATGCTAGAAAATCTTTCGCAACCATGATTTCATAATGTGTGAGAAAACTTTCACAATTCATCATATGTGAGAAAACATTCAACAATTCATTGATACTTACCTCAAAAGCATCATTGATTCATAAACATCATTTTCAGAAAACATGCGTAGCTTTAATAAATCATAACTCATAAGGTTATTAGCTTTATTCATAAATTCATCATCATAATCAAGTAAAATGCATGGGTTTATATGGAATCAATTTAAAACCATGAAATTTAATAAAATCATGCATAATAAGATTGTAACCAACCAATTCAATCGTAATAAAAAAGGACCCATGGAGATTGACATAAACCCTAATTGAATTGGGTGAAACTGAACTGGAGATTAAAGTTCTTTTGGGTCCCAATGGATGAAAGGGACCATTGCTAAACCACACATATCTTGGCTATTAAAGCCCTAACAATTGAGAGAAGAACATTAATGTAGCTTTATGAAACCCTAACTTCAACCTTGAGAGCTTGTGAGAGAATTTGGAGAAGAAACCCTTGAGAGAATTTGAGAGTTTGAGTGAATGGGTGGGAATGGGGAAACTTTTAAGAGTAAATGAAGCTATAGAGGTATTTATAGGGCAAAAATGATTTAGTTTAGGGATTGGGTAGGAAAAGACCGAAACACTTTTAATTAAGAACTGTCATAGTGATCAATGGTTCTGACCTACGGTCCGTAGACCTTTCTACAGTCTATACTGGTCAATCGTACAATCACTTATTGGGCATAAAATCTTTGGCAATTCCTACAAGTCAGTGTTACGACTCATCATCTTGTCTACGATTTGTAGACCTTACCTATAGTCTTCATTTTTAAGCCCAAAATTTAACAAAGTTTGAATCAACCTTATGGGAACTTCGAATGGCACATAATTCATCCTATGGCCCATCCTGGTTAATCATAGATCCAAATTTAGAAAGTCGAATTTTCCCAAATCTCAATAAAATTCCTATGAATGCCATCTATGACCCATATGTGCTCCTACGAAACGTAGATGGGTCTCGTGGGTCTGAAGCAATAGTAAAAATGGAATATCTCCTTTCCAATTCGACTTTCTAATTTCTGAAGTGTTACAATATCTCCCCCTGGAGAATATTTATCCTCAAATGGGACTCAAGCTAGCATGAATAGACTAGGAGAGAAACTAACAACCCAACAAGAATGCAAATCTCATTAAAATGCACATAAACAAAGAGAATTTTCTCCAAGCTAAATCATAACATAAAAATAATTCTTTTTAACATACATGCATATGAAAACATCAAAATGACAAAAATTCTTTAATCTGAGAGAATGAACCATGAGGAACTAATACCTCAAGGTAGAATAGGAGTGGAGGGAAACATATGAGGATACTTGGACATCATATCAGCCTCAGCTTCCTAAGTAGCACCCTCAACCAATTGATTCCTCCAAAGATTTTTTACGAAAATAACTTCTTTATTTCTCAACTTCAGAACTTGATGGTCTAGAATCTTAACCTGAACTTCTTCATATGAAAGACTTTCAAAAGGCACGATGGCCCTTAGATCTCCAACACACTTTTTAAACAAAGAGACATGAAATACCTGGTGTACTGATTCTAAATCAATAAGTAACTCTAATTCATAAGCAACTTTCCCAATAGATTTCAAAACTTGATATGGGCCCATATACCAGGGACTAAACTTCCCTTTCTTTTAAAATCTCATCACACCCTTAATGGGTGAGATTTTCAAGTTAACCCAATCATAAACATCAAATTCAAGCTCTCCTCTTCTATTGTCAACATATGACTTTTTTTTTTTTTTACTTTTAGCCATTTTTAACATCTCTTAGATAAGTTTAACCTTTTCCATAGCCTCTTGCACCAACTCGGTCCCTATCAAGGTGACCTCACCAATTTCAAATCAATCAATAGGAGACTTACATCTCCTACCATAGAGAGCCTCAAATGGAACAATCCCAATACTAGAATGATAGTTATTATTATAAACGAACCTGAATAAAGGCAAATGCTTATCCCAATTATCCTTGAAATCAATCACACAAGCTCTAAGCATATCTTTTAATGTTTGGATAGTACGCTTGACTTGTCCATTGGTCTATGGATGAAAAGTTGAGCTAATCTTAACTTGAGTGTCAATACATTTCTGAAACGACTTCAAAAACATAGATGTAAATTAGGTACCATAATCAGAGATAATAGATAAGGGCACTCAATGAAACATCACCATTTCCTTAATATAAAGCATGGCATACTCCTTGGCAAATAATGAAGTCTTTACAAGAATGAAGTGAGCTGATTTCATCATTCAGTTCACAGTTACCTAACTCGAGTCAAAATGAAGATGGGTACGAGGTAAACTTGTAATGAAGTCCACATTCAAATCATCCCACTTCAAAGGACGAATGCTATTGTCTTGAGCCAAACCATTGGGTTGTTGATGCTAAACTTTATCTTGATGATAATTGAGACATTTAACCAAAAATTCTATAATATCCTTCTTCATTCCATTGAACCAATAAACTTCTAACAAATCACGGTACATTTTTGTGGCTTCCGGGTGGATAAAATACCAAGATCTCTGAGCTTCTGTCAAAATATGTTTCCTAAACTCATCAACATTATGAACACATTACCGACCTTGATATCAATGGAAACTATCTCCTCTTTGGGAAAAAGCCTCAATGGCTTTTTCGGAAACCGCTTTCTTCAAATCAACCATAATCATATCAAGATCTTTCTTAGCCTTAACTTCCAATATAAGAGATGATTCTGAATCATTCTGAACAATTACACCTTCCATAGAATCGACCAAATGCACATCTAATCGGGCCAATCTATGAGAATCACGTACTAGCTCTTTCTTACAATCCTTAACATGACTAACACTACCCATTAAAGGCAGACTAAGAGCATCCGCCACCACATTTGCTTTACCTAGATGATAGAGGACATGCATGTCACAATCTTTCAATAACTCAAGTCATCTCTTATGGCAAAAATTAAAATCATTTTGACTTAAAACTTATTTCAACCTTTTGTGGTCAGTAAGCACATCTACATGAACACTATATTGGTAATGTCTCTAAATCTTTAAAGCAAACACTACATCAACCAACTACATATCATGAGTCGGATAATTCTTCTCATGTGCCTTCAATTGCCTTGAAGCATAATGGATGACATTCCTATGTTGCATGACAACACAACCAAGACAAAGTTGTGAATCATCATAATAAACAACAAAACCATCCGATCCTTCCGGTGATGTCAATATAGTGGTTGAAGTGAGTGTATCCTTCAAATCTTGGGAACATTTCTCACAAGCTTCAGACAATGGAAATTTCACCTTTTTATGCCAATATCATCAATGGGGAAATAATAGAGGAAAATGCTTCCACAAACATTCTACAGTAATCAGCCAATCAAAAGAAACTCTAAATACCTGAAGCGGAGAAAGGTTTAGGCCAATTCTTAACCGCCTCGGTCTTCAAAGGATTAACTTGAATATATTCACCATAGACAATAAGGCCATCGAAAGCTACGAACCTTAACTAAAATTTACATTTGCTAAACTTAGCATACAATTCCCGATTCTTGAGAATTTTTAATTATAACAACCCAGTAGTTGGAAAGTCAAAAGGTAAAGAAAAATATAGAAAATTGATCGAGGCAACTTCTATGAGTCAAACCTAAGGACCGTAGGAAGTCCTACGGGCTGTAGAAAGGTAATCGTAGACCTAGAGTTTAGTTTCTGGAGATTAAGTTTCTGAAAATTGGATGTTTGACTTGACATGACCAACCATAGAATATTTGACAGGTCAAGAACTGACTCGTAGGATTAATTCAGAGATTTTATTTAGAACCTAGGTCTATAGATTGTTTTGATATGTACTTTTAGGTTGTTCTACTGGCCGTAGGAAGGTACCGTATCAAGGTTCAAGATTTAGAGAAATTTTGAAGTGAAACTTTAGTTCAGAAGATGAGGTCTACGAACTGTAAAAATTTAAACAGACTGTAAAATGGTCTCATATAAAATGATTGAATAATTGGGCTTTTGAAGTTGGTTCTACTGTTGACCAAGATGGTCCATAGAAATTCTTACGGACCGTAGGTTCCAACTGTAGGATCAATCCGACAATTTTTTTAATGGTATTGGGGTCTTTTTTTATACTTCAGATTCCTAGACTACATAGTTTTGACCCTATCTCTAATCCATATATCTACGCTTCACCCTTTCAAATTTCCCCAACTCTTTCATTCCCTCAAATTTTTAAATCCACTCCATGTTTTTCTCTAAAATCTTCTCTCTAGATCAAGGAAAAAGAAGTGAGGGTTCTTCAAGTTCAAGTCTCCTTTCTTCATCAATTTATTAGGGCTTCAAGATCAAGGTATCTAGGGAGTTCATCAATGTTTTCCATTCACCCATTGAGTCTCCAACGTTTTTTCAATTCTCCAATTCAATTTCGCAAAATTGATTAGTTTTTAATTCAATTCCTCATGAGTTTATATCAGTATGGAGTAAATTGATTGAATTTGATAATATTATAATTTTTTTAACTCAATTACATGCTTTCAAATTAATTTCATATAAAGCTAGGCATGATCTATGATTTTTACTATGAACCCTAATTTTCATGAATTTGAAGAAAAGGTATGAATCAATGAATCATGTTTTCATGAAAATACGCATGACTTATAAAAAGAAACATTTTATGATCTAGATTTCTTTAAGATGAGCATCAATAAAATTGTGAAAGGTTTTCTCTCATTAAGGAATCATTGTTTAGTAGAAGGTTTTTTTCACTTATGCTTGATTGAAGATTTAATGAGCTACTCTATGATGTTTTAGCTTGGATTAGTAACTTAATTGTGATTTTTCATGGATGATGATACAAATATGTTAATAAAAATTCTGTTGGGATTTATCTTCGCACCGAGAAAACTTCGAGGTGGAGGCTCAAATAAGGTAGTCTCTAGTAGCAACCTATAGCTCCAAACTATGTGCCCCCTTTGGATTACCTTATATGGCCTATCTAGTAGATAATCATATAGAATATGACATGATACAGAGTTCTACCATAGCAAGTAGACTCTCCCTCTCTATGTGGGAGTTACATCAGATTCCATGTATAGCTCGCATGGTCTATTGTCGGTTAAAGCTAATATCCTACCAAATGAACTAAGTTACCTTTAAATTTTTTTTATCAATCCCCCTTTATAATTTTAAGATGCATTGGCCATGTTCATGATTTACGATTCTTTTTAAATGATTTGACTATGCTTAGCTTGGTCATGCATATCATGTTTTTTATTATGTCCCTTTATGATCATCTTCCCATGCTTTATTGCATCTCCCTCATACTTAGTACATTCCATGTACTAATGCATATTAGTGCCTACATTATTTCACTAATGTAGGGCTTCACGACTCATTTTCCTCTGTTCGTAGCTAGTGAGCACCTAAAGATTTTGAAGAGTTGGTGAGTTTTGATTTTCCAAGGATGATGTCTCTTTATTTCTTTCTTATGTCTTTACTTTTGGATGTTGTATGTAGTGTACGGGTTACGTCCTTACCACTCCTTTTGATGTAATATATGGTTTGTCAAGACATTGATGTGCTTCTGCTTATATGTCAAACTCTTACTTCTTATGAGATTTCTTGTTTTGTTGTATTATGCTGTGTATATGTATGCCATGTTGCTTTTGTAGCGCCTCTCGGGGTCTTATATGCCATTAACATCTAGGATTTACTTTGGGTCATGCCAAACTTTTTATTTAGAGCACAAGGTTATAGAAAAAGGTCCTAAAGATTCTGACAAACCACGTTGAGTAGAGTCTTGTTCATAAGTGTGAAGTGTGCCACATTTATGAATAGGAGGTTACAAATAATTTTTGAAATTTCATCTCTTTCAGTAATATAAAGTAGTGACATAGAGTCTATCTCTATAAAGATCCTTCTCCTTAATCGTGTTCGATCCTTTTCAGGATATTGCCCCTAGAAGAGCTTATTTGAGAAGGAATGTCAGTAACGGCATTATGGTGCCCGAGGTTCCTCAAGTTCTTGACAACCCTTTGGCCGAGCAAGTGACTCATGGCGAATTTTAAACCGCTTTCCAAGTATTGGCTCAATCCATTATAGCCCAAGGCAATAGAGAGGCTAATGTTTCCATGAACCCAAATGTGGGTACGACAGCGACAAGTATAAAGGAATTCACGAGGATGAATCCTCCAGAATTTCATGGGTCTAAGGTTGATGGGGATCCTCAAGAGTTCATTGATGAGTTCTATAAGATAGTAGTATTATGGAATTGAGTACATTTGAGAAGATGAAGTTGGGCTCTTATCAACTTAAGGTTGTTGCTCAATTGTCGTTTGAACAATGAAAGAGTGAGAGGGTGGTTCATGTGGGTCCTCTTGATTAGGAGAAATTCAAGGGAGCTTTTCTTGATTGTTTCTTTCGTCTTGAAATGAGAGAAGCAAAAGTTCTTGAGTTCATTAACCTCAATCAAGGAAATATGAGTGTGAAGGAATATGCTTTGAAGTTCACTCAATTGTCCAAGTATGCTCCAACTATGGTTAACAACTCTAGGGCAAGGATAAGTAAATTTATGTCGGATGTGTCCAACTTTGTTGTCAAAGAATGTTGTATTACCATGTTGATCAAGGAAATGGACATTTATCATTTGATGATACATGCCAAAAAAATTGAAGAGGAAAAGCTTAAGGAAAGGGCAAAAGAGTCCAAGAGGGAAAGAATCGGTGATGGTGACTTTTCACTTTCTAGGTCCGGTGGACATGGGTGTTCTCAATTCAAACAATAGTTTTCTGGTCAAGTTTTCTCTAATGCTCCTGCTCCTAAGTTAAACAAAGATAGGGTGCCTAACCCAAGCTCCAAGGAGGTGGTGGAAATGGATCTTCTATCCTTGCTTGCCCTAGGTGTGGTAAGAAACATGATGGCAAATGCTTAGCCAGTAAGTATGGTTGCTTTGGTTGTGGGAAGAGTGGTCATAAAGTGACAGATTGTCCGTTGCAAGCTAGCAAAGGTGAAGATTGTAGGAAAGTCAAACCTAGTTGTTCCGGTTTGGGTGCTTCAAAGCAAACAAATTCTATGCTCTTTAGACTCAACGGGATCGTGAGGGTTCTCTGGATATGGTGACTAGTATGTTGAAAGTCTTTCATCGTGATGTTTATGCTTTACTTTATCTGGATTCTATCTTATCATTTGTTACTCCTTATGTGGCAATGAGATTTGTTGTTAGTCCAAAAATCCTTTGTAATCCCTTTCATGTCTCTTACTCACGTGGGTGATTCTATTGTGGTTAAGAGAGTCTATAGAAAATGTCCTATTTCCGTTTCTCATAGAATTACTCATGTTGATCATGTAGAATTTGATATGTTAGATTTTGATGTTATTCTTGGGATTAATTGTCTTCATTCATGTTATGCTTCCATAGATTGTAGGACGTGATTGGTAACTTTCAAGGTTTCAAATTAACCTATCATGTCATGGGAGGGAGGAAATTATGTTCTTAAAGGTCAGTTTGTATATTCCATAAAAGCTAGGAAAATGATTTCTAAGGGTTGCATTAATAATCTTGTACCTGTTAGGGATATAAATTCAGAAACCCCTACTCTTGAGTTAGTCTCGATAGTGAATGACTTTCTAGAAATGTTTCCAAATGAACTTTCTGGTATTTCTCTCGAAAGGGAAATAGACTTTGGTATTGACCTTCTCCCAGATACACAACCGTTCTCTATTCCTCCTTATCGTATGGCCCCAGAAGAACTAAAGGAGTTAAAGGACCAATTGAAAGATTCATTAGATAAGGATTTTATCAGACCGATTATCACTCCATGGGGTGCTCCAGTGTTGTTTGTTAGAAAGAAAGATGGTTCTCTTTCAATGTGTATAGACTATCGACAATTAAAGAAGGTTACCATTAAGAATAAATATCCTATTCCAAGGATTAATTATTGTTTTGACCTCCGATCAAGTTATCACCAATTGAGTGTGAAAGCGAATGACATTCTGAAGACTGCTTTTGGAACTCGGTGTGGTCATTTTGAGTTTTTGATGATATCATTTGGTTTGACAAAGTCCCCGGCGGTTTTTGTGGATTTGATAAATAGGGTGTTTAAACAATATCTTGATATGTTTGTGATTGTTTTTATCGATGATATCTTGAATTACTTATGGAGTGAGGATGAGCATGCTGAGCATTTGAGAATTGTGTTGAAAATTCTCGTTGATTGTGAATTGTATGCTATATTTAGCATGTTTATGTTTTGATTGAGGTATGTTGCTTTCCTTGGCCGTATTTTCTCCAGTGAAGGTATTCAAGTTGATCATAAGAAAACCGAGGCCGTTAAGACTTCGCCTAGACATTTGTCCACTTTTGATATAAGAAGTTTCTTAGGTTTTGCCGGTTACTATCGAAAGTTCTTGGAAGGATTTTTCTCTATTGCTTCACCTTTGACGATGTTGACTCAAAAAAATGAAATTTTTACGGTTTGAAGTTTGTGATAAGTGTTTGTAAGAGTTGAAGGATAGATGTACTTCGGCTCCTATATTGACTTGACGAGAAAGATCGGATGGTTTTTTGGTTTATTGTGACATATCACAGATTTGTATTTGGTATGTCTTGATGCAACATGGGAAAGTCATTGCTTATGATTCAAGGTAATTGAAGGTGCATGAAAAGAATTATCCCACTCATGATTTAGAGTTAGCGGCGGTGGTGTTTGCTCTAATGATTTGGAGACATCTACTTGTATAGTGTTCATTTTTATGTGTTCACTAACCACAAGAGTTTAAATTATGTATTCACTCAAAAGGATTTGAACTTCGCCAAAGAAGGTGGCTTGAGTGTTTGAAAGATTATGACATGAATGTCCAATATTATCCTGGTAATGTGAATGTGGTGGCAGATGCTCTTAGTCGGTTATCGATGGGTAGTGTTGCTCATGTTGAGGATGATAAGAAAGAGTTAATTTTCGATGTTCATAGATTTGCCCAATTGGGTGTTCGGTTGGTTGAATCTAATGAGGGTGTTGTTGTTGTTAGTAATGACTCAGAAGCATCCTTTTTATTGGATGTGAAGACTAAGCAAGATCTCGATCGAATATAAGTTGACTTGAAGAAGTAAGTTTCCTTAAAAGCCATTGGGGCTTTCTCCCCGAGGGAGATTGTGTCCTTCGATACAAAGGTCGGTTTTGTGTTCCAAATGTTGATGAGTTGAGAAATCAAATTCTGATAGCAGCTCATAGTTCTCGGTATTCTATTAACCCTGAAGCCACAAAAATGTACCATGATTTGTGGGAAGTCTATTGGTTGAATGGAATGAAGAAGGATATTGCAGAATTTATTGCTAACTGTCTGAATTGCCAACAAGTGACAGTTGAGAATCAGAAATTGGCTGGCTCGGTTAAAAATAGCAGTATTCCTACATGAAAGTAGGAAGATTTTAATATGGACTTCATTACGCGTTTACCCCGCACTATTCGTTAGTTTTATTTAATTTGGATCATTGTGTACCAAATGAAAAAATAGGTTCACTTTCTTCTCGTTATGACTTCATTCTCATCGGAAGATTGTGCTAAGCTTTACATTCGGGTAATCATAAGGTTGCATTGAGTGCCTTTTTCCATTATCTCCCATCATGCTACTCAGGTTTCATTCCAAATTTGGAAGTCATTTCCAGAATTTCTTGGTACTCAAGTGAAACATATCACAAATTTTCATCCTCAAACCGATGTGAAGGCCGAGCATACTACTCAAACCTTAAGAGTATAT
This sequence comes from Solanum appendiculatum, assembly GCA_018342035.1. Classification (NCBI taxonomy): domain Eukaryota; kingdom Viridiplantae; phylum Streptophyta; class Magnoliopsida; order Solanales; family Solanaceae; genus Solanum; species Solanum appendiculatum. The sequence goes on along the minus strand of JAGDQO010001616.1, from coordinate 444,625 downwards.
GTTAAGAGCTTGCGTGATTGACTTAAACGGAAATTGGGATGATCATTTGCCTTTGTTCGAGGTTGCTCATAACAATAGCTATCTCTCTAACATTGAGATGGAAAAGTTCGAGGCTCTCTATGGTAGGTGGTGTAGGTCTCCTATATGTGTGTTTTGAAGTTAGCGAGGTCCCTTTTATAGGACCTGAGTTGGTGCATGAGTCTATGGAAAAGGTTCGACTTATTCGTGTGAGGTTGAAAATTGCTCAAAGTCGACAAATGTCATATTTCGATGTTAGAAGAAGAGAACTAGAATTTGATGTTGGTGATTGGGTCTACTTGAAAATTTCACCCATGAAGGGTATCATGAGGTTCGGAAAGAAAGGGAAGCTTAGTCCCCGTTATGTAGGCCCCTATAAGATTTTTATGCGTATTGGCAAGGTTGCTTATGAATTTGAGTTTCGTAATGATTTATCATCAATACATCCGGTATTTCATGTCTCTTTCTTGAGGAAGTGTGTTGGAGATCCGACATCTATTGTTACTTTGGAAGGTTCGGGAGTTAAAGAGAATCTTTCTTCTAAAGTGGTTCTGATTGAGATTTTAGACCAGCAAGTTTGGAAGTTCAGAAACAAAGAAGTTGCTTCCGTAAAGGTTCTTTGGAAGAATCAATTTGTTGAGGGTGCTAGTTAGGAGGCCAAGGCCAATATGATTTCCTAGTATCCTCATCTCTTTCCCTTCACTGCTACTCTAACTTGAGGTATTAGTTCCTCACGGTTTACTCTTTTGGATTCATGCATTTTACTTATTCTCATATTTCTATATGCATTCATGTTCATAAAAACTTGATTTATCATGAAATGATTTAGCTTGAAGTGATTCTCCATGTTTTATGTGCATTTTGATGAAACATTGCATTCACGTTGGGTTGTTAGCTTCTCTCCAACTTTATTCATGATAGCTTGAGTCGCATTTGAGGAAAAATGTTCCCAAGGGAGTGATATTATAACACCCCAAAAGTTTAAAAGTCAAAAAGTAACGAAAAAATGGAGAAAATTGACTCAGGCAGGTTCCACGAGTCAAACCTAGGGACTGTAGAAAGTCCTACGGGCAGTATGTTAAACTCTTGCTTCTTAGACCCAATGAGCACTTTCGCTTCTCTTATTTCAAGAGGAAACAAACGATCAAGAAAAGCTCCCTTGAATTTCTCCAAATTAAGAGGACCCGCATCACTTGCCCTCTCACTTTTCCATTGTACAAACCACACTTGAAAAACACCCTGTAGTTGATAAGCGGCCAACTCCGCCTTCTCAACCGTATTCAATTCCAAAATACATAATAGAGAAAAGCAAGAAATTTCATCAGAAGTTAGAGTTTTACATATAAGCGGAAGTATATCCAATTCTTGAGAAGACATCTATTACATCAATAGGAGTGGTCGATACGTAATCCGTACACCACATACAACATCTAAAAGTAAAGACATACGAAAGAAATAAAGATACATTGTCCTCAGAACATGGTGAGGCACGAAGTATTTGAAATCTCTAGTTGCTCTCTAGCCACGAGCGGAGGGAAAGGAGTCATCAAACCCTACATTATTGAAATAATGTAGGCACAATTATTCATTAGTACATTGAATGTATTAAGTATGAGGGAAATGCAATGAAGCATGAGAATATGATCATAATGGGTCATAATCAAAAACATGATATGCATGACCAAGCTAAGCATAATAAAATCATTTATGAAGAATCATAAATAATGAACATGGTCAATGCATCCTAAAATCATAAAGGGAGCTTCATACCTATTTTTCCTTGGAGTACCCGAACCACTAGGTTGAACTTGCCTACGATCCCTTTCCTTAGTAGCAAGCAATGGGCAATCTCTCACTTTTTGACCACTCAATCCACAGTCAAAGCATGCATTTGAACCGGCTAGACACTCATCCATATGGGTTTTTCCACACCTCCAACACTTGGACACCATTTGTTCACTAGAACCATTACCTTGGGACTTAGAGTTAGACACCCTATCTTTGTTAACCTCTTGCGAAAGATTATTTCTACTTGTCCACAAATGCGAGAAATCACCATTGCCTATCCTTACCCTCTTTGAATCCCTAGCTTTGTTCTTAAGTTTTTCTCCTTCGATTTGTTGATCATGTATCATCAAGCGGGAGACATTCATCTTCTTATCAAGCATGGCGGTTAGGCATTCTTTGACCACCAAGTTGGAAGCACCCAACACAAACTTACTCATCCTTGCCCTTGGATCGACAACCATAGTTGGAGCATATTTTGATAGTTGAGTAAACTTCAATGCATATTCTTTGACGCTCGTGTTGCCTTGATAATGATTAATGAATTCGAGAACCTTTGCATCCCTCCTCTCAAGGGAAAAGAACCTATCTAGGAAGGCAACCTTAAACTTCTCCCAATCAAGAGGACCCGCATCAATTGCCCTCTCTCCCTTCCATTGATTAAACCAAACTTGAGCAACACCTTTGAGTTGGTAAGATGCCAATTCTGTATTTTCTACCGAAGTGATACCCATAATCTCTACAATCATGTAAACCTCGTGGATGAACTCTTGAGGATCTTCCTCAACTCTAGAAACGAAGAACTCCGGGAAATTCATCCTAGTAAAGTCCCTCACCCTTGTTGCTACCGTACCCACCCTTGAGTTCACGAGAGCCATAACCTCTCTATTTGCTTGAGCCGTCATAGCTTGGCCAATGCATGAAATGTGGCCCAAAACTCATCATGAGATACTTGCTTGGCCAAAGGGTTGACTGGCACTTGGGGAACCTCTTGTTCCACATTTTCACCAACATTCCTCCTAACGTATGCTCTTCAGGGGCCATATCCTGAAAAGGATTAAACACAATTTAGGAGAAGGATCTTTATAGTGATAGACTCTATGGCATGACTTTAGAATGATGAAAGAAGTGGAATTTCCTAAACATCTTATAGCCTCCTATTCATAAATGTGGTGCGCTTCACACTCATGAACAAGCCTCTACTTAACGTGGCTTGTGAGACATCGTAGGACCTTTCCAAATCTTGTGCTCTGAATACCAAGTTTGTCATGACCCAAAGTATACCCTATGCATAACATGACGTATAGGACCTCGAAAGGCCCTACACAAGCCACTTAAAATACATCATACAAGATAATAGAAATAAAGATTTCAATAGAAACATTCTCACATCAAAAGAGTTTGACAAAGCGGAAGTCTAACATAGTCTCAACAAGCCATCTAATACACCAAAAGAAGTGGTTGGGATGTAACCCATACATCACGTACAAATGTCTGAAAACTGAAGTAAAGAAAGCAATAAAAATGCCAGGGTCCTCATAACATGAGGACTCACCAACTCTTGATCTTCCAATCATCGATGAGATCAACTAGGCACAAGTATGCGAGGTAGGAGCGGCATACCCTACATTATGAGATAATGTAGGCATAAGTATGCATTAGCACATATAATTTACTAAGTATGATACAATGCATAAAAGGTATGAAATCTTGCTAAAAGAACTTTACATGGCATGCATTGACCAAGCTAAATCATAAGATAAAAGGGTTAGAAAACACAAGTCGTAAATCACGGTCAATGCAAGCTTAACATATTAAAACACTTTGTGAGATACTTTGAAAGTAACCTAGTTCATTATTGTGGGATGTTTACCATTAATCGACATAGACCATACGAGCTAAAACATTGGAATCCGGTGTCTATTCCACGCCGAAAAATGATGTCATTGCTTGCCAAGGAAACAAACTAAAACTGCTAGCTTACGTGGATTAACTAGCTAAGACATCCTACGGGGGCACGTAGTTAGGGACAATGAGATTGCTACAAGAGACCTAGTCTCTACTAATGGGAGAGCCTCCATCTCAATATTCTCTTGGTGCTAAAGAAATTCCCACGGAATAGTCATTAATCATATTCATTTCATTATCCATGGAAAGGCACAATTAAGTTACCAATCCAAGCTAAAGTTATTTAGGATAGCTTCTTAAATCTTGATTCAATTTAGGTGAGAAAACCTTTCAACCTTATGAATCCTTATGTGAGAAATGCTTTCACAATCATGATCTTTTCATAATAGCTTTATAAGGCCCATAGTCATTAACTTCATACTTAAATTAAAGTGTCATACTATTAAGAGTGTGTGTCGGTTGGCTGGGTTCAATATTATATATTATCGATTCGGTTTACAGATTTTCGATTTTTAAATACACTAAACCAATAACCTAACTAGTAAGATATTTTTATTGGTTTTCAGTTTATCAATTTTGGTCCTTAATGGTTTAGTTTTCGGTTAACCAATAAGAAAATGCTTATAAAACAAAAATATGACTTCTATAGTAAATTTGACGTGACAAGACAATGATGTAACTTTACAAATGCTCATAAAATAGAAACAATAATAACTAACATGAAAAGAACTATAGAAGTGTAACACAAAGAGAAATAAGAGGAATATGGTTCTTACTTTAGGTTTTGACATGTTGTATAATGTGAAGTTATGAACTCAAAGTCAATATGAGGCGTGAATTGAAGACTAAAGGGCAAAGACACTAACTTGTAAGGTATTGAGATTAATATTTAGTATTTATGTATATGTAAAAGTAGTATATTACTATAGTCTTAATGGGTTATCGATTTACCTAATAACCTAATATTAAAAACCAATATCGAACCAATAACTCGTAATTTTTTTTATAAAACCATTAAAAATGGTTAACCCAATAGCAATAAATCAATAACACTTTTTTAGTTCGGTTTATCAGATGTTTGGTATTTGCACACCCCTATATACTACTAGTGACATTAGTTTTAGAAAACTTGATCCATGATCATTGATGGCATATCCGGATACCATACTAATCAAGACCTAATATAGGAAAATAATCAAAAGCATTGATGGCAAATCTAGATGTCATTCATGTCATGTGGCCAAGCTTCATAGAACATATAGATACCTTCACCTATAGGCTTACTCAAGTCATAAACATCATTTTCATACACCATGCATAATTTTCATAAATCATAGTTCATAGTTCATAAGCTTCATCATGTGTTCATAGTCTAAAATCATGGATCATGCATGGGTGCATATGAATTCATCTCAAAAACATGTAATTACTTCAATTCATGCTTTAGAAGATATAAATTAATCAATAAAATCATAATTGAAGAGAATCCACGAAGATTGAATATAACTCTTAACTTTGAATTGAAAATTTAACTTGTAAAATTGGAAGATCTTGGGAACCCTGCGGAGAAAAGGACTCCATAGGTGAATACTAACATACCTTAGTGATCAAGGCCCAAAAGTTATGGTGAATTGGAGTTCCTTTGTGGAAACCCTAGCTTCTTCTTCCTTAGCTTTAGACAGAATTTTGGGAAGAACTTGGAGGGAATTTGAAATTTAGGAGAGTGATTTTAGAATGGGTAGTTTTAGTACTTAAAATACTTATATAGGGCTTAGAATAGGGTTTAAAATGACATAGCTTAGGTACTAGATGCATAGGAAATGACTAAAATAGCCCTGATTTAAAAAGCTGACGGGAGATTTGTATGGAGTCCTTCACGGATCATTTAGCCCTTCACGGTCCGTGAAGGGGGTCGTGAACATGAGGGGCAAAATTTTGATGTCCTTTAAACAGCCACCCTAGCCCTCTCCACGGGTTGTGAACCCTTTCACGGGCCATTTAGGCCTCCATGAATGGTTCACGGTTGGGCCAACCTAGCCCTCTCCACGGGCCGTGAACCCTTCCACGGGTCATTTAGGCCTCCATGAAAGGTTCACGATTGGGTTAGGGTCTGTGGACCTGCCTGTTAAACCCGTCTTACATTTTCTAAATTCCAAGGTGTTATATTTCTATAATAAGGATATATATATATATATATATACTAGATGGGTAATGGCCTGCGCTAAGTACGGGGCCAACATGCTTTACGAAACATGTTTGGAAGGTATTTCATGTTTTTAGCACTTGAAATACAATTTATATAACTCAACAGAGCATATAATCGTATAGATACACAGTGAAATGCATAATCATTTATTTTCCAATACTATAGTCAAACCAAGAAAATCATAATACATGTCATCTCCTTGAACACTATATATTTAACACAAAGAGCACTCCAAAAATCTGCTGACATTGTTACCTTCCTAATCCTCTTCAATTCGCTTATGGACTTGCATCCCCTAGTAAAGCAGGTCTTTGGAGAGCTAGGCATCACTCAACTCTATGCAAATTTATCTCACTTTTGCCTGAGTAGTGGATTAATCTAAACACCATTAAAAGGAGAAAGAATCAGAGATGAAGTAACTTACTGAAACATTTCACCAAAGTAATCACATTCTCTTAGTATGAATTGAACGACAATTAACTCACACCAATATCCCCTTATATAGGCAATAACACAGATGAATGGATATAAAAAAAACTGATTGCTACATAGGATGACCAAAAAAAAAGGATTTCAAGAACTTATAGGTTATGACCAATGCTGCAAAACATCGGCTTTATAATTGTATTCATATTGGTAAAGGGTTTTAAGCATTTTCAGCATTATAAGAATTAGCATAAAAAATAGAGTATTCCTTAACTGAAATTTTACCACGAAGTTAAAAACATAATAAATTGAATATTCAAGATCTCACAATAAAAATAAAAATAAACTGATAGCACCTAGCTGCTGGTCAAACGAAAGAACTGCCACCCTAATTTCTTCCCTAGAAATACCAAAATGTACGCAAGTAATGTATCAGTAAATCACTTGAAACCTATAATTCAGACCTTTTTAAAAAGGATTCTAGTTATACAAAATGTTGCGATGTTGAATAACTAAGAATATATATTCTAAAAGCATATATACAGTACAACGATATACATGCATGCGATTGTGAAGACGAAAGAGCAATTAATTTTGAAGGTACTTGGACAACTCTAAAATAAACTTGAGAAGCAGTGAGTACCTCCGAGTTTGGTGCATCATAACTCGCATAGAAGACCATAAATAAGAGATTGTCTTCCGAAAAGAGAAAAAGTTAATTGGTACACAACAATACACTAAGCAATGAAATCATAAGGTACAAACATACAATTGTCCAATGAGGACATAAACATAACTATAACATAAAAACTCCCAAAGTAGATACGTGAGGACTCAACAAAATTATCTCAACAGAAACTGTGTTATACAACCTGCTATATCTTAATCTTTGCTCTTTATTTTCTCATATGAAAGCAAGTAGAGAAAAAACAAATGATTTTTTTCCATCGATATTTAGTACCCGCTTCATAGATGTCTACACTTTGTAGATTAATAATGCAACCATTATTTACGTCCATGGAGTTTTGTACTGTCTAGCATAAATATGAATAAAGATAGAAAAGAGAAGCTCACTGAGGCGTTTACCATTCGTATCACTAGGTTACAAATGTAATCAACTTATCTCAAATCATCAACTTCTTCAAACATGAATACTTGCCACAAATATAGAAGTTTCATCTGGAAGGTCATACAAAGAGAGTCGATAAGTTATGGACTAGTTATTATACAAGCAAATTGTTGGTAGAGTTACTTCGTTATTTTTTATTTCATCAAAGATTTGTCAATTCAATGCAACACAATGATAATTAAAGGTAGAAAGACAAAAAGCATATCACTGATTTATTAACATATCTATTAAGTAAAAGATTTTTTAATCCTTAGTTCTGTTAACAGAACAATTGACTTGATAATTCTTGGTAAAGGACAAATATAAAATTCTATAGAACAAAAAGGAAAAAATAATGTTATTGCAAAAATATAATAGTAGCTCAAAATAATTACCAATGTATGCACCGTTAACTAAGCAAATCAAAATATATGACTCCTTTTGAAGTAAAAGTAGAAACAAAGGACCTTACTAACTTTGTGGTACCATGGTCGCTCCTGTAAGATCCCCTTTTCCTTCTTTCTATTAGGTTAGCTTGAATCAACAAAGCTCCACCTGATAACAGCTAGCCATGTTTGTTCTCTCATCTATATATCTGCAGTATCATCAAATCACATATTTCATAGTAATTTTCACTACCCATCAATAAATCTATAATGGAGCCACCATACATGAAGTAAGTTAAATATAATGTGGGAGTTGATATATTATACTCACTTGGACTTGAACAAAGAGTTTCATCGAAAGTTACACAGGAATATAAACCCGGAAAACTCAACTTTTATGTATCTACTATCACATGAACTTTGAATTCATGGGAAGATCCATTATATATTTGCTTCACAGATTTCATGCGAAGCGTCTTCAATAAGTAAATACTTAGAGACCAAAAAATACATGTCTCATTCATTAAAAAATATCAAAAAATACCAAAAGTCAGACTTTATTTAAAAGAAAAGAAGAAGAAAGGCTCAAATCCGTATAGATAAAGATGTCTAAACCAGTGACCTCTAAGAAATATAGAATCGAAGGTACTATTTTCACAGAAATTTAAAATTTAAACACCACTTGCAAATGCAATCAATCTTTTTACAATACCTAAAATAGATGATTTTAGGATGGTGATTCGGAGACCCTTCCGGTCCTTTGCAGTTTTCCTTGCAATGTCTTCACTGATTTTGGAGTGAGAGAACTAGTTGCTTTGACTTCACCTCGAGTGATCGAACGAAAACCTTAACGACCCAACAGGGAGAACTTTGATGGCGTTTTTGCACAATTATGAAATAGAGAGGAGCAGAGCTATTTTTGTGCACGTGTGTCACTACTATATGCTTTCCGAAATTGTCATTTTAGTTTTCAGATTGCCACTTCTAAAGTCTTTTCTCTAGCCTAAAGTATCAGTGGTAATTTGCCCCTCTTATAGTCTGTCTAAGCAGCAGTAATATACTCCTATTTTTATTTTGGTTCCAGGTTTGGAGATTTATAATGTGATATATTTATATGATTCAAGAACATATTTCTTTCCTAAGACCTTCCTCCACTCCTCCATAAAAAAATTTCTTAATGCCTGCGAGTCTGATACTCCCCTCAGAATCCAAAAAAGGTGGACCAGTGATGAAAAACTTAATGAAGTAAGGAATGAGGAACATAGTTGTGAATGCTAGATGCAACAGTACACTAAATAACCACAGGCTCCACAATTTGTTAAATTGAGATTAGTGTAAACATACATACATACATACATATATACATACATACGTACATGTAATGAAGGAGTTTCTCATCCAAGGCCAACCAGCTGTGTAGTGTTTTGACAAATAACCTTTTCAACTAAGTCATGATACCTACCACTGGATTATCTGGCACTTTTAGAATGACAAGCTTGTGAAATTACAATAAGAAAGTCATATTGGGATATAATATAAATGATCTATTAAACCACATTTTCGCCTTCATTATTTTCATAGAATGATATATGGTCTTCAATAACTAATTAAACTAAAAAAATAACAATGCATGAACTATCTAAAGTCACAAGAATCAACATTGTTACATCTTCTATCTGGATTGATCATAAATCAGAGAAAAGAAGATGTAAACTCACCACTAATGAATAAAGTTAATTTTAGTCAAGTAGTTATCATCCAAATCTGAAATACCAAATGTTGAACATGGAAGAATGCTTCCTCATCAAATTTTGTCAAAACAGATTACTAACTCCACTTATGTTCAAGAGTATAGCCACTTTTATATCTAAATGTTATAATTGTCGTACATTGACGGCAAGCGAAAAAATAGTAACATAATGATGAATCCTTTTCGTGAGGATTTCATTGATGCTCTCTTATGTACGTGCTACATTTGCACCTCGCTGGATATTCAATAGGTATCAGTTTCTATCACAAAGAAATTTGGTCATAGGGACCTTAACAAAGTTCAATGGTACAAGAGATTCATATAGACTACTTTCAAAATAAAAAAGAGGTATTATTTTATACTATAAAAAATTTTAATTTCAAAGAAAAAATGGAAAGAAGATAAATGCATACCATGAAAGAGCAACAAAACAAAAAGGTTAAGAAAAATTGTCTGTATAATTCATAACTTCAATAATATTTTCAATATCAATGTACTCATCAGTCTTCCTAGTGTCTTTTCTTTTAAGTCTAAATGAATTAAGAAAAAGGACTAACAATTCTGAAAGACAAAGTGAGTTAGTTTCTAATTTGTTTTAAAAAATTTGAAAATCACCCTACAGTCTAGACGATTCTTGCAGTCTTACTATTTCTCAATTTGAAGAAAAAGTAAAATAACATACCAAACACCAAAATAAAAAAATGACAGTAGTAGCGAACAATATTCAAGATCTCATACCTTGCATCTTTAGCGTGTGGAAGTTGATAACAGCTAATATGGTCATTGGTCAACCAAGTGAAGAAGAGTCTTTGCTCATTTGCTCCCAAAAATTTCATTGTTGCAGCACAAAAAGGACAAAAACAACGAAATAGTCAAAACATGATGGCTCATGCATAACATCAAACACCTTGGGTGCACAATCCACTGATCTTTGACAGCTCAGAAATCTCCATAAGATAGTTTAGTTCTTCACTAATTAGTTGAAAACAAAGATAAAATTCATCAAAGAGACATGACACATGTGCAAACCAAGTACAATTACTAAAATGTATGTAAAAAAATGTACGAAGAAATTATATTCAAAATGAGTGGAAACTAACAAATACTCCAGATTGTGATTGTGAATAGTAATAAAGCAAAATCAAGAAAAATTCCAACAAATATTCACCACAATGAGCCTAAATCTTGGTGGTGCGATACATAAGCGCAGATCAATTTGGAACAAACAACATGCAACAACATTTTATAAAGAGGAGACGATTAAGGGAGTGAACAAAGAAGGAGAATCGAAAGTAGAAGTGAAGCAAACTCGAGGCTGCAATTGAAGTGTAGTGTAATACACGTGTCCACAGAAGAGACTAAACAAAAATCAGCAATAGTGTACAACCCACGCAACATTTTGTACAACAGCCTATCCCTGTGTTAGTCATAGTCTTGTTGGCTTATATAATAGGGTTATATACATATATATATATAAACTTATCTTAGATTAAAAATTAAAATCATATTAATCAACTCCACTTAAAATTTACAATATTAATAATATTTGTAAGTATTCATTTCACAGTTAATGAGATGATTTACTATCATACAAATACAAATATATAACTTATTTTAGATTAAAAATTTTGAAATTATCTAACCAAAATTGCTTCAAAATATAACTTCGTAAATAAATATTGGGCCAGGCCAAAGCACAAAATTCTTGCCACAAGTAGAAAAACAAAAGAATACCAAAAGATATCATAAATGTTAAAAATTAAAGTTTGGAGGTTATGGACATATGAAAATTATGAATATTATTAAAAGTAAAAAATTAAAGAGGTGTAAGTCATTGGTAATTACTCCTTGTAAATAAATTAATAATAAAGAGAATATTAAAATATATTGTCAATTTAAATTTAGGAAAAAGGTCAAAAAAAGAGAAAAACAAAAACAAATTTATTAATTAAGAGCATAAATTAGAGAAGTATGTTATGAATAATTATTACGTATGAATTGATATGGAAAAAGTTTTTGTTGTAAATGTTTCTCCATTAATAAAATATTTTATTTATAATAAATTAAGTAATTTATTTTTATAATAAAATAAATAATTTAAATAAAAAACAATAAAAAGATTTTAAAAGTTAAATATAAATAAAAATTATAAAAATATATCACATCACCTTATTTTTATTTCTCCTTTATGTTTTATATAAATAAATAAAATTTTATACCTAATTATAATAATAGTAGTGGCTCAAATAATGAAAAAGTATAATGGAAGGTACGGCAGCTAAACAATTATTTAAAAAACAAAAAACTAATAATAATAATAATAATAATAATAGTAATAATATTAATACTAATAATAATAATACTAATAATTGTAATAATAATAATACTAATAATAGTAATACTAGTAATAGTATTATTTTTATTATTAGTATTATTATTATTGTCACACCCCTTTTTCGCGACGGCGAAAGGGTTTTTCCAATTTAAGTGACGGTATTAGTATTATTACTATTACTAGTATTACTATTAATAGTATTA